>VXBB01011816.1:0-70746 GCA_013399915.1 Illadopsis cleaveri | reverse complement strand
TTTTTTTTTTTTTTTTTTTTTTGCATTTAAATGATATTACATTTAAACAGAACCAGAAAATGTACACGCAACAAGACAATCATGTACTGCAAGAATTTATTAGTCTTGTGCCTTTTTGATGTCTTTAAAAACACTCTGTTGCTCACAAAATTGGCATACTGTTATTCCTAGGGTCCTGATCCAGCAATGAAGTTTGTATGAATCAGTTTGGAATGCTACCCAAACTCCCAACCATGGAATCATGCCTCCATTTTTTAGCACACACAGACTATTTTTAATCATTACCATGCAGAGGTTCCAGCAATAAACCTGATTTTTAGGATCAGTAACTGAAAATCAGTAGGATTTGGATCTTTGATCCTAAATCTAGAATTTCTTTGGCTTCTCTTGAAAAAATTGACTGATAGATTAAATTGTTAATTACAGTAATTAAACAGGGGAATATTCTCTTGTGTTCCTAATCAGTCTGTTCATCAAGTGCAAACGTTCTCCTACCAATCTTGTTTAAGCAGTTTGTTAGTGACATACTGTATAGCTGGCTTCCCATTGCCAAAATAATTTTCAAAGTTGAATAAGAAAATGGCTAACATTCTCCACCTCTTCTTAAGCTGCTCCTTTAAAACTATGACAGTATTAAGCTCTCAAATGCCAACACTGACAAAACACACTGTAGCTTAAATGACCCTGCAGAGTGAAAATTTTATTATCTGTAAAGACAGCTCTTCCAAGTTGTAAAGCACAATGGGAGAAAAGTAACTGGGCTCTGTGTAATAGAACATGATTTCCTCAAGGCAAACACTTTCATCTTTTCAGGGCAGTTGACCAGAAGTGACATCATTCACCAACTGCATCAAATGTCTGCATAGAGACCAAAAAAAGTGATACAAGAGGACAGTTGTTTGGTCTACCAGGCAATCTTTTTGGTGCAAGGAGAAACTAAGAATAGTTCACTTCTGATGCAGTCATGTTTTCATTTTAACAGTGCACAGATAGACAGGACAACAGGACATGCAGTTTTTCCTCTCTTTATCTCCATCTGGCTTCATTCATCTGGAAAAGGACCAGGTGTTTCACCAGTGACGGAGAGCCAAGTTCCCACAGTTTAGTCATTCAAATAATTTTTGAGGTGATTTGTTAGAAAACTTCTGTATACTTCTGGACATTTTGGGAGCAAACTCTTTTTAGTGGGATGAAATAAATATGAAGTTCCATACTTGATATGAAACTGTGTACCTGACACTGCTTGAGTCACCAAAAATTACTTGAATTTGCTACATAGGATCTTAAGTAATGCATTTCGGCATGATTTCCTGATGATGAGTTCACTACAGTGTAATATTTGGACAGCTGCTTGAGTTGAATCTGTGTTTATTTTCTCATCTGCGATATGTCTGTGATAATACCTAACTGACACACACTGACTTGGAAACCTAATTGTATCCATGGCCATCTACCAGACCTTGAAAAAATACCATGAAGCTAAATTCAAAAAAGGCATATAGAGGTTTTAGGGATTGGTGTTGCATTTCCTAGGTTTTATGCACCCAACTTTCCAGGGGCAAAATTCAAGTACTCTTCGGAAATAGCCTGAGTACAGAACAGAACGCCATTTCAGTACCAGATAGATGGTTCAGTGGGTGTGCAGCACATAGGATAAGCCTGGGGATAGTATTTAATCCCCATCAGCACAGTTCTTAGGCCTGACATGTTCAAGCTTGAACACTAGAGAACAGAGCTCAGACTCAGAAAACCCATGTTTTGTCACCAGCTCTATCACTGGCTGGCAGAATAGCCCTCTGCCCCAGCACTGTTTTATTGGCAAAACTTTGTACAGCACTTTTTTATTGGCAAAACTTTGTACAGCACTTTTGAGTCTTCACAGAAAACACTTTGAAAACTAAATTGAAGCTGTTGACTGAGAGGACCTAAGTGAAAAGCTGGAAGTGTGTTCCAGCTGTCAGAATGTGCAAGGGCTCAACACATAACTGTCACTCTTCAGAAAGCCAGGTACCTGCAAGGGGGACATTGTGGAGCATATTTTGTGTGCGTAACCAGATCATGCCAGAGCAGCATGAGGCAACAGTGAGTTCACCTCCAACTGTGGCACACAATGGGCTGTGCAAGGTGCATGGCAGGGAGCCTGGGAAAGAGGGTGTCCCACTCAGACTGGGCAGTCTTCCGCTTTGAGTTGTTACAGGCACAATCTGAAAATGTGTCTGCCCTTGCTGAACTGAAACCATGGCCTCATTCTGCATCTGTAGTCTAAGAGCTGTCCTCTAGATAAGAAATGCTTCCTGTCTGCAGCAGCCAGGCATCAGACTGAGGCCACTACCTGCTGTTTCTCAGCCATGGACAGGACTCAAATGAAGAAAAATTGCACTTAAGGTCTGAAGGTCCAGTCACTTAGCAACTATGGTACCACTAAAGGTTTCAAACTAGCTTGGATTGTATATCCCCACGATCTTGATGAATTTTTTTTACTGCAGCTTAAAAAAAAGATATTCAGATCGATTTTTGGGGGGGAAAGGAACCATGTACTGCATATAGCAAATGCAAATAAATTTTCGTCAACAGATAGCTGCACTATGCTCTAATGTCAAAACAGCATTATACTAATTAGGAAAAGGAGAGAAAGCTGAGAATTTGGGTTGATGTAGAATAGCTTCAGAGGCTGATACCTGGACTCTGTGAAGCTAATAGCATGCATAAATAAATAAAAATCGTGGCCACAATTTCTACAGAAATTTTTTGAAATGGCTTTGGCAACATAGTCCACGTATTTTGTGATATATAGCGGCTATTCATAGTGCTTGGGAGCAATTGCGATGTCCAAAAAACCCAAACCCATAGTGAACTGCCCAGTGTACAGAAGTGTATACTAGTACACTTCCATTATACTGAAGAATTGAGGGCTTATTTGTTCTGTGATGGCTTAAAATAAACTGCAAAAGAATGTAACAACTACATCAGGAAAGAAATATAAGTAACTGCCCTGGTTTCAGCTAGGGGACGGTTAATGTTTGCAGTAGCCACAAGAGGCATGGCTGGGACCTAGAAGTTATCGTATACCACCTCCCATCATTTCCAGGGGCAGGAGAAGGGCTCCCTCCCCAAGCTCAGGGTATTGCTGGTGGTAAAAATTGTGTGTGAATCATTTGCCTCTCCTGTGCACTTGGTCATTGATATTGTTGTTGTTACCTTGCATATTTCATTGCTGTTTCTGGTAAATTGTTCTTATCTCCACCAATGGTCTTTGCCTTTTGTTCCTCCAGTTCTCGTCTCCAGGAGGAGCTGTTGCGGGAGGACAGGAGGACAGGGAAGGGAAGCAGGGAGGGACTGAGAGAGCTTGCACATAGCTTGGAGTATTTTCACATGGTTTGGAATGTTTCGGTGAGAGCACTAAATTGGGGAGCACCATTCCTAAACCGTGTCAGTGACATTTGCCTGTATCTTCTCAGAACTAAGAAATACGTGGGGTGTGACATGTAAGGCATTAGCAAGAACATTCTGGCATTATTCTGGGTAGCTCATTGTACCATCTTTCCACAGATGGAAGTGACTGAGACGATATTATTGTGTTTAAGGTATGTGTTCTGCTGTGAACCTGCTACACACTCTGGAGTGCAGTACACAATAAGAGCAAGAGAAAACTACAGCTGAGGTGTCACATCTGTCATATCTTCTCTGAGAGGCATTCATAGCCTCTCATATACTTGAAAACCTGTGGAAAGCCAGTTGTCCTGCCTACTCAGAAATTAATATGGATGACTAGGAAATTATTTTTCCCTCAAAGGTAATATTCTTCAGAATAGCCCCACTTCTCTGGGCTTTGAGGAGAGTTTTTGCTTTATGTAGAAGTAACCTCCAGTTATCTATCTAAAGTTCTAGTTTGATATATGGGAAGATTGTTCATACTAACATCAGCTGGGCTTGTGCATACAAATATGTGACCAAAAGAAATAACTAATATTGTTCACATGATTTCAATAACACAGGTGTATATTAGTAGGTACACATTATGTAAAATCAGGGATCAGGTGGAGAGAAATAATATAACTTTTTAAATTTTTAGGGTTTTTTTTTTTTACATCTGAAATGCAACAGCCCAGTGCTTACCATTGGGAAGTTTCAAACGGTAGTGTTGCAATTTTGCCAACCATTTGTAAAAGAATATTGATGTGTGTTTTGGTCTTTTTTCTTTTTTCCCAGAAGCTTTTATGAAGTCATTCCTTATTTGGAAAGGTTTGAAGTAATTTAGAAGTTATGCTTAAAGATATTTCAGCCTGTATTTTCCATCCAGTCCTTTATTTCTTTTTTCTAAAATTTCATGTATCAGTGCTCTATTGTAGGTTACCTGTAAGTCTTTTGTATGGAATTTTTCCAATTCCCTAAAAATCAGCTTTCTTTCCTCATTAAATAAAGGAGAAAAGAACAAAAGTTCTTGTGCATAAATGCTGTTTTCTGTCTTTCTAACAAGAAAACAACAAAACAAGACAAAACAACCCCACAAAAACAGCAAACCACAAAAACCCAAAAAACAAACAATAAACAAATACCCCCAAACTAAACAAAACTCCCCAAAACAAAACAAAAAAGCAAACCAAGTCAAACAAATAAAAAACCAAACCAAACCAACCAAACAAAAAAAAAACAAAAAAACCACCCAACCAGCCAACAAAAAAATCCCAAAGCCCCCCAACAAAACCACAAAGCAAAACAAAAACATAAACAAAAAACCCCCCCAAAAAAACAAAACCAAAAAACACAGAAGTCTTGGTACATCAAAATAAAGATCTAATTTATTGCTATTGGGAAGGGTATAAATGATAGAATTGTGCGTTCCTTTCAGAAATTTCCTAAGAAAGGCACAGAATTTAAGACTCTAAAGAAAAGGAGCCTGAAATTAATGTCATAGATTCATGTCATATACTTGAGTGAAGGTATTGATGAAGAGAAAGCTGCCACTTTGCAACTTCTTCAAAATAAATATTTGGTATTGTGCATAATCATAATTACATTTATCAAAAATTCTTTTTAAGTTTCAGTGCTACATAAAGGTTAGAATTCAAAATTTTTGATTCAATCAGCTCTACTTCTGCTATTCCATCATAATTCTCTGCTACTTAATCTCAGAGATAAATGTTTTGGACATGATGAACAGCCAACAATCTATAATGTGAGAGGGAGGTGCACTAACTTTTCTCCCAGAGCATGCTTCCAAGCTAAAATGGCATCTCCATTGGAGAAAGATGGAACAAGTGAAATTTTTAAGACTGGTGTGTTTGATGGCTCTCAATGACTCTGCTTTTGTAGAGGCAACTTTTTTACAAAGGTGTATGGCATGTAGTTTAAACTGTTTTTAAATTGTGTTTTTTACTTTAGTCAAACAGATATGCAAAAAAAGGGAGAGACATAGAGTGGATTTCTGCAGTTACACATTGTGCGTGTACACTTCAGAAAAACTGACTGTGGTTAATGGACTTTGCATCTTAGATATTGTAAAATTTTCTCTTTACTTGTATGGTTATAGACATCCCTGTGCTACTGTCTTTTCCTCAACAGTGACGTCTGCACTAACTATAACTGAAATAACTGCTCACTAAACTCCTTTTAAAGTATGCTGTAGATTCAGGGGGTTACAAATGAACACAGAAACCATGTCGAATAGCACAGCAGAATACCATTTCCTTAGTATATGACATAAGCCAGCTGGAACCAAAATTTTACAAAAATAATAGAGAGATGTTTATTTAAAATGGGAATATGTTTATTTGGAGAAAAATTGTTTAGCTGCCCCCTCTGGTAGGAAGGTGTTCTTTTTGTGACACTGTCAGGAATTAAGGAAAAGTTCTCTTTCCTCTCTTATATTACTTCAGCAATTAGAGGGAGCAGATTTAGTAATTAAGCATGCTCAAAATGTTTCAAAGTGAGTTGACTAAATGAATTTCCAAACTTTACAAAACCATGTCAGAATCAAAAGCTGGTTATGCATTTTCCGCTGTACAGTTTAGCACTGTAAATAAAGCACTGCTCTAATGGTAGTATTTTCCATAACAGGAGAAACTATTTTTGTTTAAACTCTTGTTCATGATACTGACAACTTTCATAAAGAGCACAGTCATGGCTTGCTTTTCAAGGGTTTTAATGATAGAACCACTGACTCAATTTTGTAAGCTGTTCACAACTCCTTCTATAGAGACATCCCTTACAATAGACTTTCATATTTCAAAGTAATGTATTGCATTGCCGTATCTCAAAGTATTGTGACAGAATTAGTAAATGTTACATGATCCTAACAGGAAAAATAGTGGCACAGAAATTACCTACAGTAAAATTCAGTTAATGGAGAAAACTGGAAGTAGAGTTTAGACCTACCATACCTCTCATCAGATATTAGGATATACAGGAATTGCACTGATTTTTCCTTTTCCAGCAAATTTCAATTTTCACGTGGAAATGCTGGCCAAATCTCTTACATATTTCACTCTACTTCATGGGTCGTCATGAGAATTCATGCTTCTGAGAATAAACCAAATATTGATGTTAGCCACTAAATTATAATTCTAGGAGTGGTAACTATTGAAGTCCTACTTACACCACAAATCCACATTTTAGAAAGCACAATGAAATTCTGAGGGAGTCTCCTGAAGTTTCCTTTCTTTCTTATTTAGCCTATTATTATTTGGGCACTTCAATAACCATCCATATGTATACCACTTTGTAAAAATACTTTCTGTGATCCAGAAGTCACTTACACCTTTGTGAAACAGACACATTTTTCTAAAACAATTTTTTAGTACAAGTAGAATGCTACTCCGCAGTGAAAACCAGCTTTAATTTTGAACCATCTACTATGCAACTGTTAATCTGATAACAGAACATCTACTGAGTAAACAGAGTCCTCTCAAAAGGAAAATAATAATATGTGGAAGAATTTTTCACCATTTATTTGAGAAAGAGCAACTACATCCATGAATGAACACATGAGTATTCTTGCTTTGAAAGAAAAAGGAGAGAATAAATCCTATCTGGAATAGGAAAGAAGTTTCAAAAGACTCTTCAAAAAGTCTCTCAACTAATCCTGTGGGAGACTCGAGAAGAGGGAGATGAATCTGGGGAATAAAAAGGAGATCTTTAATTAAACCCCTCAAGCTCTGTGTATGCATATGCATGTTACATATGTCTACTGCTAGAATTATTTGCTCACTCCTTGATGGGTGTTGCTGTATTGCACAGTTCAAATTCCCTTCCAAAAGTAAGTTAAGGCCCAAAAAACACAATGGAGAAATAAACAGGAGAGAGAGACAGACATTTGGTTGAGGCAGCTGCTGGAGGTTCCAGCCTCTAGGCAGCACACAAAGATTAGCTATATTGGAGGTCTGCCTTTGGTAATGCCTTCACACAAGTAACCATGTCAGAATTCGAATATCCACTGACAGGGAGTGTAACCTACTAAGGACCAGACAATCTTAAAACTTAGAATGTTCATACTGAAATGCTGAAATAGGCAGAATGCATGATACAAGATGCACTGACAGATTAAAAAAAAAAAAAATTGGAAACATGCTTTTATAACCCTGATACCTTTTTTTTTTTTTTTTTAATTTATACTTTATGCTGGCTGACCTGTAATCTCATTATGGATTGAAAGTGTAACATTGTTTAAAAGTTTAAAATTGTCTTTGAATAATTTTGTGTTGCATCAAGTAAATTGTTTTTTGAGTGGTTCTATAAATAGAAGGTGATGGTGAAACCTGAAGAGTACTTTTTTTCCTACTAAGCAGTAGTATAGTAAATAATGCAGAAATGACCTAAAATGAAAATCCTTGATATTTCAGCAGTTCTGAATGCCTTAGTAACTCTTCAGTGTTCCTTAGTTTTGACCGCAACTCTCACAATCTTTCCTGGAATTACAGGCCATAATGTATGAAATACAAATAGGTATAGGTATAGGTATAGGTATGTGTGTAGATATAGAGGTACATATTAATATTAAAGGACTGGAAAATGGCACATATTTGAGAAACCTAGAGAGAAAGACTAGTATTTAGTTGCAATTGGGGAAAAATAGTCATTAAGTAGAAACAGGTTGTGGAGGAAAGGAACTCTTACCTCAGGAGACAATCTGCCCTACTTTCTTTTCTCACATTTTGAAATCTATGAATCTTTTACTTGCTTTATCCACTTTCCTGATTCCCTGCAGGCCAGAGCTGACAGCTAAACCTCTGTTTTATCTTAAGTTTTCAAAGCATGTCAGAAAATTACTTACCCTGCTGAGCCTGCAAGTAGCAGGAACCCACCTACTGGTTACCCCTAGACCAAGTGATACCTGTTGTTTGAGTGAAATCATAATGATAGTCCTAGAACAGTTGGCAGATTGTTAACAATATATGGTCTTTTACTGCTTCCAGCTGAAATCCAGAAACTGAGCTGACTTTTTTTTATTGTCTGTAGAGGTAATTATTTATATCTTGAGCCACTCTGTTATCAGCACAAAAAGATAGTTTTTCACCCTGTGTTACTACCAGCTGTTTTGTATATAGACAGGGTCAAGCAATTGCCCTGCCTGTAATTGTCAGCTCAGTTCATTCTGTGGGGTCTCTTCACTGTCTTTGAATACAACCTTTAAAAATACTTTCTATTTTTATACAATTGCACTTTAGGAATTAGCTTTAAAATACACTGCTGTCACAGTGTATTTTGGCATGATAGAATGCAGGGATAAGGTGAGTGCAGGGATAAGGTGAGTGCAGCTTCATTTATGTCTCTAAAAATAGGATTCCATTGGAATTTCTATAGTCATTTAATTTCAGTAGGTGTTAACTTGTGCTAAAAATTTATATACCTCAAACACTTCTCTGTGATCAAGCAAAATGAAGCAGAATGGGAATTGCAGACTATTTGTGCTCAGCCTGTATCATGAAATAATATGCTCATGTACTGCATTTCATTTTCAAAGTTTTATTATCTGTATTATCATCAGAAGTAGCATATAAGTAAGTACTATATGAGATTTTTAGGTTAAAATTCATCTGAATGCAGCTGAACCTGCATTTTGCCATCCTCAGGAGGAAGCTATAACACAATTCTTCACTGCTTTTATCTCTTGCGAGATAATTGTTTCTTTTTTGATAACCGAAGGGAAAAGTACCACTAATGCTAGGCACAGCTCCTTTTATTGTGACAGATTATCTTTGTATTTTGTGCCGGTGAGAATGTTTGCAGGGAAATTGTTGTTGATGTCCTGTTAACTAATAACAACCAGGTTTGAGGGTAAAAGACGGAGGACTTGTGAATCCATGAAGGTCTGGAAAACTGGTCTGCAAACCAGAATGAGTCTTTCAATTCTTGCCACTATTCTGAGGTCACAAGAGGTGGGATGTTTATTACCTTTAGTTCTGCACATCAGAATTTTCCTGATTATTTTTGCAGAGTGGAACATTTCCCAAAGGCTCTCCAAAAACATCAGGGATGTCATTTTGGATCTTTGTTTACCATATTGGCATATTGGCTTACCATAAAGTCTTCAACCCTGGTCCTGTAGGAAGCATTCTCTACAAAAATTTCAGTGGTTTTATTTTTCTTAAAATTTTATTATGCTGTTGGCCCACTTTGACTCATTATACTGTATATTACATTATACTCATTAAAATTGTGTCCTCTCCAATTTCAATTAGTAGATTGCGCAACAGTAGAGGTGTACTATCTTGAAAGGAAAGGTGTACTTCCTTGAATTAGGAAACAAATGTCTTTTTGAACTATTTTAGGTGCATAGGATTTTAACATGAATAGTGTTACTTGCTGTAATGTCTTTCTCTTCTTTTGCTCACTCTTGGCCAACTTAAATGCCAGCTCATTTCTGATTTTTGGGAATTTGCGAGTCCCATGAATCCTTATAATAATGCTGTGGTAGGCTCTAGGGTATGTAAGTATATTGAACCTGATAATACACTGGGTAAAAAAGCCTTATTTCCTCTTAACTAAATACACATTGCATTCTAGGAATTAGGATCTGAAGACATGTTTCAGAGATGTGGTGAGAAGCTGGGACAGAATTGCCTTTGACAAGGAGGTTGTGTACAAACCACTGTTCAGTTACTTATGTTAGTTAAGTAACTTTATCACATATTGTTAAAACATTTAAAAAACCCAGAAGAGCTGTTGAGTAGTTTTTATGTCCTTCATAAAAACACTGCTTATGGAAGTAGTTCCAAAGTAATTCACAGTCGCTGATTATTGCATAGTGGTGGGTTTTGGGTTGTGCTGAGGGCCATCACTTGAAAGGACTCAGCACCTTTTGAGAGATCTGCTGCAGGATAGCATCAATGATATTTTGGATGATTTCTCAAAAAGTACAATATGGTTGTTAACAGTGGATAGGAGAAGAGAAACAGATTTTCCAAATGCAAACTACACAATATGAAAGCTTGGGGTACCTAGGCACACATTTTTTGCAGCTTTGTCAGTGCCTTTCCTCTTCACTATTAAAAAAGGGATAATAATATGCTTACTTTGCGAAGGCATAGGAAAATAATTTCAGTTTTCAGAGTATTTTGGATAAATACTGATGATATTGGTCTCCTTATTAGATGGACAGATCTGTCAATGGGCTGGTGAAAGAAATGATGATGAATGAAGATGACAAGCTACAGATCATCTTAAAAGAAATTAACTTCAGCAGATGCAAAATTCTGTATTGTGCAATATTGCTTGTTGAGATTTGTGATAGCTGCTGTAACTGTTCCACTGCAGGAAGTTTTAAAATAGGGTTTTTTAATATAACTTTGCTGAGCAGAAATTTAAAATAAAACTCTGTATTTTAAAATATTCATTTATTTTTCTTTCTTTCTTACAGCTTGTGGCCAATGCAATCCTTTTTGTCAGTGTAAATTTGTATGGGGTCTTTGTGAGGATTTTGACAGAAAGGGCTCAGAGGAAGGCGTTCCTTCAGGCGAGGAACTGCATTGAGGACAGGCTGAGACTGGAGGATGAAAATGAAAAACAGGTCAGTTTCTAAGCCTTATTTATTTTCCTCTGTTTCTCCTGAGATGACCACAGGTTAGGACATTGTTGCCAAATGTATGCTAGGGCATGTGTACATCTCCATTGCAAAAGAAGTGCTGCCTTCCCCCTTCTGCTTCAAGTCTTCCTCCCCAGAGTATGCACACTCTCCTCTCTTCATCTGCAGAGCTCAGAGAAGGTGCAGACTGACTCCAAGGCTACTGTCACCTTCAGTGCCAGAGAAGATCTATTTTAGGGCTGAGTCAAAGCCAAAGTACTATTGTAATGTAAGACTGTGGTTATTTATCTGCATGGATGTTTTTGAGTGAGTGTTAGATGCACTGTAAATACTTTTCTTCTTGCTGAGTATGCTATAACCTGTTTGCCTTAATGACACCCATAAAAAAGTCAACATTTTGGGCACAAGGAGCTGCACTGATAACTGAATAACTTTAATTGATGACAAGAGTGTATATATTATATTTTTGTACAACTAATAATAAGAGTAACTGACAGCAACCAGCATCTCTTCTCAAAAATCACCTTTCTGGGTTTGAAAGACAGATGTCTGCTTGGAATGGAGTATGTAAACCCCCTCCCTCCGAATTATTACAATTTTAAAATTAAGGGGATCTCAGGCAAAGATATGAGGATAGGAACAACAGTTCTTCACTGGTATATATAACAAGGCAAACAAACAACAATAACTGTGGCATTAACAACAAAACAGAACCAGGAACCTTGTGACAGCCTTCTTGGCCGAGACAGGAAGGGTTGGAGGAGAGGCTTTGCTTCACAAAACCCTGGAGCAGTCTGATCCCAGTGCCCCTGCAGGACTCTGAGGAGCATGAAGCTGGAACAGAAGGAATGAGCAGGAATCCCGGGCTGGTGGATGAGATGTATCAGAAGCTCTGCAGTGGTAGCTGGAACTGCCAGGATGTCCCGGCAGGGCAGGGGGTGCAGGGCTACAGCGTTATGTTAATGTTATGCTAATTTCCTAAAACCTATAAAAATGTACTCACCCCTGTGGGGGTGCTTTTGTGGACATCTTTCCATAACTGCCTCTGTGGACCTTCAAATAAGGATCACCTTTTATATTTCCTCCTTACTAAAATTATCTCAAGTTTCATTTCCAGGTTGGAAAAAAGGCAACAATCTGAGGCTTAAATATGCTATGATCTGTTGGTTTGTACTAGCTTTTTCATTCTGTATAGAGGATAATAGAGGGTGACACTGGAATACCTCTGTGGCATGGTGGTTACTTATGGCAAATAAGATTTCAGGGTATTTCAGATTTCAAAGCTTGTATCCCTCACACAATTTTACCAACCCTCATTTGCAATTTCTTTAGGAAGTCTACTCCTATTTGTGGAGTAACACAGGTCCCTAAGTATTTTCTGTTATTAATTAAGTGAATATGTTTTTATGAGCTGAACGTACTCTGTAGTAAGTAGATATCTCTTTGAACACTGCATATCTTTGCTGGCTGTGTAAAAATGGTATTAGGATCAAAGCCTTTTGATTTAATTCTGGTCTTTTGTAATCCAAAGCTGCAGATTTTTTAAAGGCATAAATGTGTCATAAGTGAATTTCCATGGGATTTAAACAAGCCTGCCATTTGTGCCTTTGAAAACCTACTTCTGGGATCCAGCATGAAAACAAAATTGATTTTTTGTGTTTCTCTTGTTAACACATTAGCAATCTGTCTTGTTTTATATATTATCCATGCATGTAGAAACACAACAAAAGCAATAACATTACACATAAACACCATTATTTTTGATAGTATACCTAGATAATCCTGCAAATGTTTTTCCAATGCAGTGTACAGGTCAGGGAAGAGAATAAACTTTTCTCCTACACTGGAGAAATTAACTTTATGCATTACAGTGTAAAAATCGATGGACTTGTGAAATATGCTAATTAGCTGTCACAAGTTCCATCAAAATACTTTCTGTGGCTGCTCTCACACTATATTAGCATACCTTTAGAACCAGAATGAGAATTAAGACATGATTACAGGCTGCAAAATTATTCTGCAGTTGCTGTGGCATAACATACACTGAGCTTCCAGCTGGCAACACTCAAAAGTGTTTTGAGAGGAGAAGAAACGCTGCTGACCTAGTTCAATTTTTGTGATCAGTCCTGTATTTTTATTCTCTGAATTATCAACATTACATGTTAAAAAGGACTGAATGTTTTCATCAGACTTTCTTGTCTCATCCAAATGCTCTGCCCTAAAACACATAGCCCTTTAACACTGAGAATCATAACCCAAAATGGTAAAAACTATCCCCTGATATTTCTATGCAAGTCTTTTACTGGAAAGGAAAAAACATGCTCTTGACTTCTTGAACATACACAGCTTTCTGGAGTTAAAGTGTTGACTGTGTGAGACAAATATACAGCTGAAATTGTAAGTCAGATATCTTCCTGTGTCCTACTTACAGTGAATTCTCCTCATGGGATCTATTTGTAGAAATAGTCCCATATGATAATTTTGATAAAACTATTTTTGTGAGCAAGAGTAAATATCTTGTGTTGGCACATTTTTGGACTCATGCAAGCAGCCTTGAAAGTGTTGCTGGAGAGAAAGGGAGCACACAGATTCTGTTTATTTTAAAATTCAGTGTAATGCTCACCCTGCTATCTATTCTCTGTGGTCACCATGAATAACTGGTCTTGATGGAGGCGCAATCCATTTGTTGCATTGCTGAATGTTAGATTGCAATTCCACCAGAAGAGAAGGCCAAGAATCAAGTTTTAGATAATGAGCAGATAGTTATAATCATCCACTTGGGATAAGCTTCTTCTCTTATTGTCTATAAATCTCATCAGCAAGCCATCCTCCACAGAGCAAACAGCTAACTACAATTATTGTGTGGTGAGTCTTTTTCCCTAGAATTCTGGTTTTTGTTCATGCTCAGTCTGAGCATGGGAGCACTTCACCTCTCTCCCACTGCACCCATCTCTCTGTGTCCACTTCCTTACTTCAAGATAATCCTTTACCCATACAGCATAAAAAGCATTGTCACCCAGCTCCCTGAAGGACTCCTGGTGTTAAGACATCCCAACTGATCTTCTAGCAGTACTTCACCCCTTCCCAAGTAAGAAAGAAAGGAGCAAGCAGGGATGGGGAGTGGAGGATGTATTCAACATAGAAAAAGGAGTCTGCTGCTGATTGAACAGGTGGCCATCTGACTAAGAGGGGATATGAGTAAGGAAGATGTGGTTCACCATGTATTAATTCCAGGTGTAGTAGCTCATGAAGTAGAGCTCTGCTCCAAGGGAGAGATACCATTGTTCTTCTGAGGCCATCTTAACTTGAAAAGCAACTGGACCATTGTCTTTAAAGACCTGTAGACTCCTATTTTCCAAGTGTCTCTTTCAGCATCTTTATAGTTTTGTTTTCCCCACAGTTTTGTGGTCATCACTCTACCTGTGTACTAATTAATACTCAAATTATGCATTGTGTGAAACAACTTCCTTTTATTTGTCATAGACTTGTTGTCTGATGAATTGATTTTGTGCTTTCCAGCTCTTGTTTTGTGACATTGGTAATCATCCTACAGTAACCTCTTCCATGCCACTCACAACACTGTAGGCTTTCATAACCATGTTCATCTCTCTTTCTAAGCTGAAGACCTGTTGTCTCTTTGGTCTCCTGATATATGGAAGCTATATCCTGCCCCAGTCTTGCCAACCTTGTAACGAATCTTAATCACATCCCCTCTTTTCCTTGCCCTGACGATAACAATATTTTTATGCATATTCATGCAGTGATTTTGGGGATAAAACATACAATTTACCTTGGTGAAATGCACTTGTGTAGCACAGGTTGATATGAAAAGTACCTGTTGCTTTCATATAAAGCAGGCTGCGAAAACATCTGACTTCATGCAAACCTTGAAAGCCCACAAAACCACCTTAAATATCTTCACTGGTTACCTAATTTCATAAGTACATGCAAGTATGTTTGTGAAATAAAGACCATCTTTCAAGCCACTTGTTTAGATATTTCCTTCCCTCCTAAATGTTACTTTTATACCTCCTTACAATTAGAATTGACAGTGGAAAATCAACTGGAAAATAACAAAGTCTCCAGAATGGGGGATTTGCTATCTTAAAAACTAATTGTAAAATCACATCTAGTTTTTCAAGCCATTGGGACTACAGAAATGTGGCACCTGTCTTTCAAGAAATAGTTGTGTACTTGACTACAATGCACGAAATTTACGTCTATTTAATACAAGAAACTGAAAGAACACTTAAAAATGACTGGGAATTAGGAAGCATGGAGCTGAGACAGCCAGCTCTGTGTCTAGCTCCAGGACCAAAGACTGCCACTCCAGCTAGACTAATCAGATTTGCTGAAGTATTGTTCAACACCATGCTCCTTCAGTAACACTGGTTCTGGGAGACAGACTAGAACTTTGGTGGTGGTCTGCAGTTCCTACATACATGTTCACCAGATCATCTGCAGCTAGCTAAATTTTCCTTATGCAATGCTGAATTGTGTGTGCAAATATCTGCATGCATATGTGTCTGCATTCCAAGTGTCTTCTGCAATTTAGGGCAATGTCCTTAACATTGCATATAGTAACTGGGTCACCACTGAGTGAGAGATTTGATTAATAACTATTCATAGAAATGGAAAACGTGTCAACAAAAGATATCATGACTCTCACTGCACAATACTTTGAACTACTATTTAGGGTGTCTTGCATTTAAATTCTCTGCTGCATTCACATTCCCCTTTAAAACCATTTGATCTAGACATTACATATTTTGGATATGTGTACTACCTCCTGTGCATTTGAGTAAAAAGATGACACCTACAGAAATCCTCCAGTGGTTTTGTCTGTTGTGTTTAATTTCAAGTCCTTATGAAGAAAGAGAAAAAATTACATTAACTCTGAATAAAGCAAATCATGTTGTGTTTTGTTTTGGTAGTGGATAACAGATTGTGGAGGTTTTTAGCCTTTCAATTCAGCAACCAAACTGAGGAATTATTTATTTGCACAGCCCCAGGCAGAAGTAATTTCTAGTGTGCCTGACAACTTGCATATCAGGTTCTTCTCATGTTTCCTATACATTTATTCTCAGAATCTTGCATCTTTTCTTTTCAGTGCAGAAAAATATATGAAATTTATCATTAAAACACAGACCTTGTTTCCACAACCATTCATACCGGCTGAATGCATCAGCAAATTGCCCTGCAGCAAAAGTTTCACCTGGATCATGTGTCGATGCAAAAGCATGTTCTTGTCAAATTATCTAGTGTGCAGCAGGGAGGTGATACCGATTTTGCACAAAGTGCAAGGTCTGTGATGATACCTGATCCTCTGCAAAAGCTAGCCAGTGTGATCTTTGAAAAACATAGGTGGACTAATTTTAGCTAGCAGGGTGAGCCTGTACCACATTACCACTATGTTCTGTGTTACCGGGCAGCTTAAAATTGTATCCATTCTTTCATCAAATCACAGTCTTACACAGGAAATTCAAAAATCTATTTGTTCTTTACTAGGCTCAAGAAAAACTGGAAATAAGGAGTGTTGCAATTTCAGGCGGTCAGTTTGAACTACTGGACTTCAGCCCCACTTATGCAGGCTGACCACCAGTGTCTTAGCCAAATCAGAGATCAGAAATTGTCTTTCCGTCTGCTTCATTTGCCCAATTGTGCTGTTTAGATCCTTACACAGAAAAAAAAAAAAAAAATACATGGCATCCCTGGTCCATCTTCCACCTTTCTCAGGTAAAAAGAGACATGGAGGCACATTTCTGTCTCACACAGAGCAATAATTTCCCAGAAGCTTTCGACTGACCAGCACCTGTTAGTCTCCAGTCCTGCAATAATCATGCATGTGTCTATGCTTCAAACAGCAAATAATAAAACTGAGGGCTACTCAGATAAAATGAAACCCTCCAGCAGGAAGGCTTCAGCTTCCACCTGAAGTCACTAGGAGTTGCTTGTAATCCCTTGCAAGGAAAGGTATAGCAAACATATAAATGTGTTTTAATTTTACAGATTTATTACAGCACTTGGTTTGCAGAATAAACAGCTCATCTGAATCCAGTTAGTGTGAAAAGCTACACAGCTTGGCATACTGCCAGGACTCCTCTTACCTGATTTTGGCCACCAAGTAAAAGTGAGGCTTGTAATCTAACCCTTTAATTTACAGGCAGTAATCCCTGGTAGTAACAGGCACATCCAAGGGTAGTTCCACCCTTCCATCCTGAACTCCCTGTTAAACATAAGATGAGGTTTTCCTTTGGGAGTGGTTACAAGAGGACACCTCAACTTAGGGCTGCTCAGCTGTAGGATAAGAAAGAGATGCGCCTTGCTACTAGATTTGCAATTCCAAAGTAGACAAACATAACAATTGGGTAACATACAATAAAAACACAGTTGTAAATCATATAAAGTTCATATATTTTAGTTGCCTTGTAATTTTACTACTCTAGCTGTGTGCCTTTATTTTACAAAATGAAACTCAAGAAAAGTCTATTAAAATATTTCAAAAACCACACATAAGAACAGGCCGGATAATTACTATAACTATTTGGTTTAACTTTATTTCATTCCCTGAAAGCTTTCTGATGTTAATAAATGTTGTGGTTTAACCCCATGCACAACAAAGCACCACACAGCTCCTCATCCCTCTCTCCCTCCATGGTGGGATGAGGGAGAGGATAGAAAGAGCAAAGGTGAGAAAACTCATGGGCTGAGATAAAGACACTAAAGCAAAAGCTATACATGCAAGCAAAACAAAACAAGAAATTAAGTCACTGCTTCCCATTTGCAGGCTGGTGTTCAGCTATTCCTGGGAAAGCAGAGTTTCATCATATGTAATGGTCACTTGAGAAGACAAATACCATGACTCTGAATATCATCTTCCCCTCTTCCTCTTTTTTCCCACCAGCTTATATGCTGAGCATAACACCATATGTTATGGAAACTCCCTTTGGTGAGTTGAGGTCAAGTGTCCCACCTCTGTCCCTCTCCCAGATTCTTGTCCGTCTACAGCCTCCTTGCTGACAGGATGGTGTGAGAGGCAGAAAATTCCCTTGGCTCTGAGTAAATTCTGGTCAGCAATAACTAAAACATCCCAATGTTCTCAACACTGTTTTCAGCATAAATCCAAAACACAGAACCCTACTAGTCACTGTGAAGAAAATTAACTCTATTAACTTTGTGTAAAAAAAAGCAAATTAAATATGTCAATTAAATTGGTTATCAGCCATTCTATTTTATGTCACAAGGTGCCAAACATTTATAGATTTATAAATTTAAATACTTCTTTATAAAGATTTGTTATAGATTTATAAAGATAAAAAGAGGGTGCATTAATTTCGTACACAGGTAGCCACTCATATTCAGGCTAAGCAGGAAGATGTCTTGGGCTGTTGTTGCAGTTTGGTTTTTTCCTCATACATGTATGCATATTATACAGTCATGCCACCCATGTTAAGCTCTTATATGTAATGTATGCTGGCTTACTTTGAGTAGAGTACATAAATTTTTGGGTGGGAGTATTGACCTGCTGGAGAACAGGAAGGTTCTGCAGAGGGATCTAGACAGGCTGCATTGATGGATCAAGGTTCAGCAAGGCCAAGTGCCAGGACATGCCGTTGCAGTGCTACAGACCTGGGGAAGAGTGGTTGAAAAGCTGTATGGTGAAAAAGACCTGAGCTTTCTGATCAGCAGCTGAACATCAGCCAGAGTGTGCCCAGTAGGCCAAAAAACCAATGGCATTCTGGCCGGTATCAGCAAAAGCGTGGCCAGCAGGACCAAGGAAGTGATTGTCCCCAGATACTTGGCACTGGTGAGTCCACACTTTGAATCCTGCGTTCAGTTTTGGGCCCCTCACTGCAAGAAAGACATTGAGGTGCAGGAGCGTGTCCAGAGAAGGGGAATGGAGCTGGGGAAGGGTCTGGAGAGTAAGTCCTGTGAGGAGGTGTTGAGAGAGCTGGGGTTGTTTAGCCTGAAAAAAAGGAGGTTCAAGGGCAAACTTATTGATCTCCTCAACTGCCTGAAAGGAGATTGTAGCCAGGTGGGAGTCAGTCCCTTCTCCTAGGCAACAAATGATGAGAGGATATGGCCTCAAACTCCACCAAGGGAGGTTCAGTTGGACCAAAGGAAGAATTTCTTCATGGAAAGGGCTGTCAAGCCCTGGAATGGGCTGCCCCGGGAAGTGGTGGAGTTTCCATCACTAGAGGTGTTCAGAAAAACCAACTGGATGTGGCACTCAGCACCGTGGTCTAGTTGACAAGGGGATGTCTGGCCAGAGGTTGGACTCTTTTTTCATGCCTAGGTGATTCTGCGATAAATAGTTAACTTAAAAATTAGTGGTAATTCTAATTCTATAATTCTAAGCCTGTTAATACTTTGGCTGTTAGGAGTTTTGGAATAAGTAATGGAAAATTTACAATATGATCTCTTTCAATCAACTGTCAATCAAATATGCTAGTGTTTAACTCAGAATTTTTCAGTTTATTTTTCCTACTTGCATTCTGTATTTTCAATTAGAGAGAACTGAGGAGGAGGGATGAACAAACTCACACAAACTTGTCCTTATCAGATGATTAAATACACACAACCACACACTTTTCAGCAGATAACATCATGGATAACATTTGCCAAGACAAATTATCATTGTTAGGCACACTGGCTATAGTACATCAGATTCTGATGTTAAATTGTAAGAAAAATAATTCAAAAGAGTTTCTTATAGTTGATTTCTAAATTTAGAGTAATATCCATGACAGAAGTGCTGTGTGAACACTAATGCAATGTTATTATGCATTTTAGTAGGATGCCACAGTATGAAGTAAAGCAACCTCAGTGGTGAATACTGATGTTATTCCCTCAGCAGCAGAAATTCATAGAAAGCTTTACAGTGTCATTAGAAAACTTCTCTTAAATGTATTTTTATTACTGTTCACAAAATTGTTTTCACTTCTAGAAGAGTCTTGACTATAATACAAAAGTTAGCTAACATGTAACACAAATTTGACACTTTTCCTGTGCCAGTCTTCAAACAGAGGGTGGTTCCACCATAGACCTAGGTTTTGTCGCCTAGGTGCTTCATGTCACAGCAGGTGGCCACATGTGCAGTTTGCCAAATAATGTTACCACTTAAGCACAGATTATCTCCTGGAACAGGATACTGACCTGGGCACTTTGATTCCAACAAATGAAACTATATGCTGCTGGGACACATATTCTTATGGAGTTTTTGTCTATTTCCTTTGGTCAGCTGCCTGTGGAGAAAAAGAGCTAGACTACACTCCATTAACTGGCAAAAGAAATACATTCTAAGGGAGTATTTTTGTCAGGTTTGCCATTCTAAATGAACTTCTGTCTGTTGTGTGATTTAAATTCTTTCCAAGGTTTCTGTTCCCCATTACCTCTTCAATATAAATTTATTTCATTTGGAGTTTAGCTTCTCTTCAGGCACACTTGGTTAAGAATTTCCCAGTTTGACAAGGAAATAATGAAATAAATCAGAGTCACACTTGCTGTTTTAAGTGGGTGAACACACTCATTGCTTCCTGAGCATATTACTGATTGGTCCTTGTTTTTCTACTCTGTAAGGAAATGAGATTTTCCCCTATGGATTAGGCTAACTTCCCTGCTCTGTAAAGAGACAAAATGAGGAAAAGTAGCAAAGGACAAAGGTTTTTAGGTTTTTCTAATCTAAATTAGAAAAACATCTATATTTTTCAAAGCAACAATATTTATATCTTAATCTTTGGAGATTCAGACATCTATTCCATTTCACTGTTTTATGGCATGAATTTTCTTTCCTATTGGTATACTAAAGGCATTTATGGTCTTTGAAAAAGAAAATGCTAACTGCTTGCCTCTTAATATGTCTTTCTTATTATTTTTACGTTCATTGACTTCAGGTTCCTAGGTTTTATTCACTCCTTAGTTTGCTTACACCCACTAATGGGCTCAGTATTTATCACTAACAATCAAAAAGCTTATATTTACTGTAGATTTCATGCTTTTTCTGCCACCAGCAGAGATCTGTGCTGAGAAAGAGCATGTGCTGATACTGAGTCACTACCACAACTCTAAATGAAAGTGTGTGATGCTGTATCAGACAGTAGCAGTGGTGTGAAGCACTGGTACTAGCACAGCACTGTATCCTCAGAGTTCAACTGATTCTGGACTCCCACCAGCAGATTGTATTGGCTTCAGCAGCAAGAAAAGAAGACTGAAGATGTTAGTGGCCTTTCTCTTGCCGCTTCCCTATATTAGCTCCATTTCTCAACCAGGTGCCAGACGATACCAGAGAGACTTGCCACATATCTAGAGCTGGTGGACACATCTGGGTTTTGGAGAAGGAGTGCGGGGAAGGAGAATGTCATAACTCATGGGCCCAAGGAAAATCAGACCGTCACATAGTCCCAGTATCAACTTGGACTGTAACACATAGCATGTTCTTCAAGAAAAATTCCACTAGTTGAGGGCTGGAACATTAATGAGGGCAGAAGAGGGGGATGTGTCTGTCTTGCAGAAGGTTGAGTGTGGGAATACACAATACAGAGCGTAAAACAGATTTAATTACTATAGCTAGTTTGATAACCAGGATGCCATGACAGGAACAAACACACCTCTGAGATTACAAGAAGGTGGGATTAAACATGCTTACGGGAAGAGGAGAGATTCAATCAACCTCCTACCAGAAAGATGTTGTAAAATACATGAGTTGTTTGTATGATCTTTTAACCTAATTATTGTAGTAGAAATTATTAACCTTCCTGAAATGGTATATAAGGTTTGGAAAACCTGAGTAAAATCTAATTCTGATCATGAATCAGTCTTCTCGTCTCTCCATCAATCGCCAGTAATTGGTGCTCCATGTGACTGGAGAAGGACCGGCTAGCTGACGACAATTGGCGATGCCTCTGGAACTGATCGTGGCAGTGAGAGAACCATGTTTGGGCTCGCAATCGCCTGTATGCTATGACGTGACAGGTGAGCCAGGGGAACTAAAAAATATGGGACAGGGAATGTCTGCTGAGAGAGACATTAATGAAAGTATGATATGCCTCCTGAGCAAGCATGGATCCCCCATCCTTAGACGAGACCTTAAGTCGCTCCTACAATGGGTGTCACGCATATTCCCCGATACCACCCCTTCTTCTGTTTTCACTCTCCTCTACTGGGACAAAGGTCTGGCCACGAGCCAGAGCTCCTCCATCTGCTCCCTGCCTGGAGGGCAGTAATGGATGCGATTAAAACAGAGTGGGGAGGTGAGGCAACCTGTGAGGCAACCGCGGAGACGGCCCCTGCAGTCATACAAAACCAAGATCTGCCCAGGTCCCGCTCCCCATCCCCAGTGAAAGCCAGGGATAAAGCGCAGACACCACCTGTCCCCTTGCCACTATTCCACCAGCGACCCCAGAGCTGCTGAACATTAATCGACTATGCGGACAGTGACTCTAGCAAGCAGTGATGGAGAGCCTTTCGACCCTGGCCCCAAAAAAGATCTGGACTTATTCCCTTAGGATGTGCATAACAAATGGTTAAGGATAAGAAAGAAAGCCCTTATGGACAGAGACTTTGCCTTTATTTCACTAAGCGATGCCGTTTAAGTTTCACCAGAATGGCCAGTTTTTACAGAGAAGCATCTCACAGCACAGGACTTCAACAAGTGCAGACATAAATCCTACAGCCCACAGCAGCTGACACAGTAACCAGGAGTAGCCTTCAGCTTCCAGCCAGCCCCACACCCACCGGACTGTCTCGGACTTATGTGCAGTCACTCCGAGAACCGCAAGCCTGGACATATCAACCAATAACACAGTAACATTGTCTAATTGCTAAGTGTTTTGTCTCCCTACAGGAAATCTATGGACTCTTAGTACTCGGTTACCAGGCCTTGATTATAGGTAGATCATCTACATCAGTAACAGGACTGGTTTTTTTGCCAGGAATCATTGACTCTGACACTGGCTGGGGAGTTAAAGATCATGGCTTGGATCTGCCAGCCCCTATGTAGTCCTGGCTGGGGGCAATATAGCCCAAACTCACACCTTTCCCAGCAGTACCCTTATCTATGCCCCCTCATAGATGAACAGAGGGGAGGTGGGTTTGGTTCCACAGGAGTCGAAAATTTTCTAGACAACTGTATCAAATCTCAGCATCCTACATGCCAATGCAAAGTGACTCTGAAAGGCAAAGACTTAATTTTAACAGGTCTCATTGATACTAGTCCAGGCCTGATTGTTATCTCAAAAAGCCAATGGCCTAGTGATCCTCCAGTTAACACTATGTCTCAGGTACTCTCAGGTGTGAGTGGGAATAGTCAAAGCCTACAGAGAACACTTAATTCAAATTGCTACAGTCAAACCTTTTGTACTGTCTGTCCCCCTGGTTTTGTGAGGGAAGAATCTCCTAATACAGTGGGGTTTTAAAATTCAAACAAATTTTTGTGGGGGGATGGTCATTGAAGAGCGCGACATTTTAAAAATAACCTAAAAAGCAAAAGAACCGGTTTGATGGATTAATCTCTCTTAAGTTCTTAACTGGAAAGGGGGAGCCAGGGATGACACCCCTGCTGAGAAGAATCCAGAAAGTCCTTTTATGTTTTCAATTTTTTGAATCATTCTTTGATGGACCCTAACCAAAAAAGTTACAGCCTTTGAGTGAGAACTTAATGCAGGACTGCTTCTCTCCTTCTTTTGTTTAGTTTGTCATCAAACCTGGGTTGAATGCAAATGTGTTGAATGTGAGACACTGTGGTACTGTGCATCTCATAAAAGATGAGGTACTTGCTGTCAATATGATCCATCGAGATGCAGCAGAAAAATGTACAAACTCAACTAATAATGTGTGGGTATAAGTTTGGTCTACATGAACAACTGGAAATTACTCCAGAGCAGTGGCTTACTGCTACTGAGAATAAGGATAAATGATGGTTTCCAGAATATTATGGTATTTACTAAGAATTGTTTCTAGTGCTCAGACATAGCCTGTTGATCAACCCAAAACAAATGTTTGGATAACTCTGGCTAATGCAACCAAACAAGATACCTTATGCTTAGCTACCGCATCCCCAGAAAATCCATTTTCAACCTGTTTAGTCGGTTTGCCATTAGATGGCTGGCCAATACCAGAAGCTACTAAAAGCATTGTACAGAGCTCAAATCCTGTTAATACATGGGACCAGTGGACTCCTTACCTTCCTGTAACACCCTTGGAACCACAAATATTAGAACTCCTGGGTTCTGTAAAAATGGATTTTTGTGTTAACTTTAATTATACAGAAAAAATCAGTCTAAAGCTTGGGATGTTTCTCCTTATCATCCCATGTGTAAGAATCCTTCTGATCACTCAGAATCTATCCATAAAAGCATACAGCTGCTAAAGGATATTGTGTTTAAACTAAAAGTAGAATCTGGATCTCAGCTAGATAACCTGTTTAGTGGCTGGGGTTTGACACCTTGGCTAAAAGATTTTTTTAGGATAGGAATGCATGTGATGATTTTGATAATAATTATGTTAGTTATGATACATTGCTTGCTGCAATGTGTGAAGAGATTGATTAAGACAGATTTAATTAGCATAGCTAGTTTGATAACCAGGACGCCATGGCAGGAACAAACACACCTCTGAGATTACAAGAAGATGGGATTGAACCTGCTTACAGGAAGAGGAGAGATGTTGTAAAATGCATGAGTTGTCTGTAGGATCTTTTAACCTAATTATTGTAGTAGAAATTATTAACCTTCCTGAAATGGTATAAAAGGTTTGGAAAACCCGAGTAAAATCAAATTCTGCTCATGAATCAGTCTTCCCATCTCTCCATCAATCGCCAATAGTTGAGCTCTCTGACATTCCCTTCCTGAAGAATACATCCTTGCCTAATCACGATACTCAAAGTTACATCGGTGGAACAAACCAGACACGGGTGTGGATTTGAAAGACTGCTGTTGTAACTGTAGAGAAAACTTAATACACTATGGATAAGCCAGTAAAGATCTGCCTGCTCTTCCATTTACCCTGGAAGGGGTAGCATTGGCAAAGCTGATGCTGCTTGTGAGTCCATCTGCCTAACATTTCAGAAGAAGAAATACAATAACAGGACTGTTGTCCCAGTCCTGTTCATGATGGAACACAGGACTCTGTGTGACACTTAAGCCTCTAGCAAACCTGAGCTCAGAGATGTCTCATCTGCAGGCCACCCTAGAAATTGCATTAGGACTTCTGTGTTCCCTCTGATCATGACATTAGCAGATGATTTGTGTTCTTTGTGATAATTTTTAAGACCTCTCTTTATTGGAATCAGAAAATACTGTCAACAAATAAATTATAGTTTTTGAATTTGTGCTTTAAGTGTGCCTTTTTTTGTTTTTAACGTATGTACTCAAACTACCTCTGCATACAGTCAATGCTACCATGAAGGGATCTTTTCACTGAAAGATAAAAACTAGCCTTCCTAACTCTGCAGGACAAGGGGAAAATGTTTTCTTTCCATATAGCAAGATTTAGAAAACTATGTTCAGTGGTTCTTTTGTGCCACATAAAATTTCATCTTCATTAATATACCCTAAAGAACCTACTTAAAAAAATCCTACTGATGCACGATAGAAACAAAGCTATTTATTAAGCTAACACTGCTGGAGTTGAGAAATACCTGTCCCTGGCAATGTACTGCAGAAATGCTCTGCCTTGTTTCCTGCCAAGCATAAGGAAGCTTTCAAGTTACCTGCTCTAGAGAACGGTCTGATTATATCTGTATGGCTACTTGCCTGCACTAAAATGAGACAAATAAATATGCCTTAACTATAAAGGTACTACTTGGTTGTGAAAATTTAGTTTCTCTTCTCTCAAGTTTACTTCCAGAAGGAAGATTTCTATTAACTGAAATGACTATAATCTTTTTCCTGTCAAGTTTCTGTAATAGTTTTGTGGACACATTGGATATTGCCAGTGACTTTTCAGAGGAAGTGAATATTAAAGATAAAAGGTGAAAGTAAAAAGACTAACAGTAGTTTGGATGCTGCATGATTTATTCATTGCATAGGATATGATTTATTCGTTTATACATTTATATCTGGTATCAACTGTTAGCTACTCTTTCTTATGATTAATCTTTATTGATGTATTTCTAGAGCACTCTGATTTAATAGATATGAAGATAACTAGGAAGACAGCTTGTGCTTTTTATGCTTTCAGTTTTCTTGCTTATTCTCATAACCTTTCTCGGCTCTCATTCCTATTTGAACAAGATTTGTAGAACTGATCTCAACTTAGCCTACTATTAATCTTCTAGTCCTTTCAGGAAGCACACTTACCGTTTTAGGATAGTATAATGTAAAAATTCCGTAGATATTCTGTGATCAGAGAGTATCTGGGGTTTCTTTACATGCAGTGGTTTCCAACTTATTGTTACAGTCCTGTTTTAAAATTATTAGAAATGCATCTGCTCAAATTAAGGTACAAACAAGATCATATGTCAAAGTTAATAGTATGGATTTTATTTGATAGCAAATATGAGAGAGAGAGACAGAGAGAGACAAAGGAAGAGAAAGAAATAGAAAAGAGGTGGGAGGACAGAAAGAGTGTGACAGAGACAGAATAAAGAAAATATCACGACTCTGTGGATCCCACCTTCGTCCTGTTGATCCTCTCCAGCTGGTCTTCTTAGTGGTGAAGGTCCCCTTGAAAAGCATAGAATCCGATGAATTAAGATATGCTCAGGCCAGATGGGAATGCCCAGGTACCTCCCTCTGGGTGTGTGGGGGAGCAGTTTGACAGTCTCTTGCAGCAGACTCTGGCTCTGTTGCATCACTTTGCATCATGTGCAGTCCTGTGGTGCAAGGCCTCAGGAGTAAGAATGGGGAATGCTTGGGGGGGGTCTTTATGAATTATGACACCCTCTCAGCTGCCTCCCATGTGAATGTCCTGTGGCTTGTGGGGTTGGGGAACTCATAGCTGGGCCGATTCGTTTAAGGGAGGATGGGTGTTCAGTGCCTTCTGAGCAGAGGTTATGCCATGCACCTGAAACTTCTTCCCCCACCCTCAGTTGCATGGGGAGTCTGGGTAAACCTCTGTGGGCTGTGGTCTCCCCCACCCCAAACTCAGACAGAGATGATTCTCAGCCCAGCNAGAAAGAAATAGAAAAGAGGTGGGAGGACAGAAAGAGTGTGACAGAGACAGAATAAAGAAAATATCACGACTCTGTGGATCCCACCTTCGTCCTGTTGATCCTCTCCAGCTGGTCTTCTTAGTGGTGAAGGTCCCCTTGAAAAGAATAGAATCCGATGAATTAAGATATGCTCAGGCCAGATGGGAATGCCCAGGTACCTCCCTCTGGGTGTGTGGGGGAGCAGTTTGACAGTCTCTTGCAGCAGACTCTGGCTCTGTTGCATCACTTTGCATCATGTGCAGTCCTGTGGNTCTCCAGCTGGTCTTCTTAGTGGTGAAGGTCCCCTTGAAAAGCATAGAATCCGATGAATTAAGATATGCTCAGGCCAGATGGGAATGCCCAGGTACCTCCCTCTGGGTGTGTGGGGGAGCAGTTTGACAGTCTCTTGCAGCAGACTCTGGCTCTGTTGCATCACTTTGCATCATGTGCAGTCCTGTGGTGCAAGGCCTCAGGAGTAAGAATGGGGAATGCTTGGGGGGGGTCTTTATGAATTATGACACCCTCTCAGCTGCCTCCCATGTGAATGTCCTGTGGCTTGTGGGGTTGGGGAACTCATAGCTGGGCCGATTCGTTTAAGGGAGGATGGGTGTTCAGTGCCTTCTGAGCAGAGGTTATGCCATGCACCTGAAACTTCTTCCCCCACCCTCAGTTGCATGGGGAGTCTGGGTAAACCTCTGTGGGCTGTGGTCTCCCCCACCCCAAACTCAGACAGAGATGATTCTCAGCCCAGCTGCTGAGTTTGGCTTTCCTGAGGATGCATTCTTCTCCCTCAGCCTGAGGTGATTGAACAATAGTGTCTGCTTTATCCAGCCTGAGGTGATTGAACAATAGTGTCTGCTTTATCTTATCTGGGGGGTTTAACTCACAGTCCAAAGTTCCAGTCAGGCATCTTCAAGGACGGGTGGGCTTCTGTGGTCCTAGCTTCTTTATACAGTTTTTTTCTATAATGGATAAAACTCCTTCATAGCAATGTTTAAGGCACAAACCATTTCAATCCCTGACACTTATTTAGCTCATGTTTTTCTGGATGGTACCTAAAAAGTACAATGTGCTACTGAGTTTTTCTCATTCTTATCATGCAACTTCTTGAATGCTGTATTGTGAACTTTATACATGTGAGCACTTTTATGGTTTCTTTATGCCCACTCTCCATCTCAATGCTTCTGCACCCATACTGCCCACTGCCTTCTGTTTTAGCCAAGATTTCATGTTCTCCTAATTCTTTCCCACAGCCTTACCATCTCCATTGTGACTAAAAATGTTCCATGTGGAAACTATCAGTGCCTCATTAAACTATTCTGCTGATGCATCCTTTGTTTCTTTTATTCAAACAAAAATGATCACTATACCATAGAAAGATGTCAAATTGGTCAGGTATTGCTGTATTCAGAGTGAATGCATCATGCAGTTCATATGGAGTGTATTGATCATCAACCATAACTGTGTTTTTAGCCGTTCTCTTACTACTCAAAAGCTGTGCATTAGGTATCTGGTAATTTAGGGATGGTCTATTATGATTACTGTTGTACTAATGACTTGCTGATAAATAGAATTGTCCAAGCAATCTCAGGACTGTTCTGAAACATTGCCACCCTGTGGCTTCTGGAAGATCACCATCCTTAACAGCGCTATTTCATGTACATAGTTGGAAGAAAGGGCACAGCATAGCTGAATTTCCAATAATTCACTAACGGAATCTGCTGCATTTTTTTTCCAGCTTACAAGAACTAGAAATGAATCCTAATAGTCATACACAAAACTGTTCTTTCATGCACTGCATTAGGCTTCTTTTCACTCTCCTTTTTTTGTTTTCCTTAAAGAGAATTAAAATGGCTGTGAATGTAATGTAAGGGTGACAGAGATTGTGAATCCACTGAGAAGTAGCTTTTGAAATCATACAAAATTGAGCATGGTATTATTAGGTAGCAGGTGGTAATATTTAGGATGTACTTTGGAGTCCCTGCTGACTAACTAGAAAATGAATCTCAAAATTATATAGATGAGTTGACTCTGAAATAGTCTTATTAATGTTTTACATACATGTCTGATGCTTTTCTTCTCTAGGGAGAAAAGTTTGTTTTAAAATATGGTGGCACTTTCCTCTTAAGTATAGCAATAACAAAAGTAGATCTGTGATAGACTGCAAAAAATTGTTGGGTTAGATTTCATGTTCCATATTGTAAAAGAATTTTGTAGAGTAGATGATCAAAATCTTTCTTTTGTGAGCTCCTTTTCCTATTTGTCATCATTGTTGGACTGTTACTATGACAAACAAAAATACTTATGTTTTATCAGCCAAGAAACAAATATGTCAAATCTGGGTTGGTCATATGTTTATTTTTTTTTACTTTCTTCCTTCCTAAAGTCACTATGAAAAATGCAAAAAACAAGGTAACATGGGCATTAAGTCTCTCCTGAATAATGTGGTTCAGTGCTAGGGAGGGTGAAAAAGGACCAGGATCTGGAGTGCCATCCAGACTTATTGCTTTCCCCAGCATGAGACAGGGAGCTTCCAAGTCTCATTTAGAGCAAGTTCCACAAGATAGAGCTCTCTGCCATCCAGGTGGGGGCCCCAGACTCCCTGATGGGTGAAGGCAGTGCCAGCATCCTGGCTGGAAGGAGCAGTTCAGCAGGAATTTAATGAAGCTAGCTGAAAGAGATGGAGTTGTATCCATTACAGCCCTGTTCTTATGGGATTGAAAAACATGCAAAGCAGTACAGTTTTCTACATGGCCCTTCCAGACTGTAACTTCATTCTCAAAACAAATTCCAGGAGATGTGCATGTACAGTAGGATGAGAGGACAATGAGCAATGACATTCAAGGAACCAGAGAAACACAAGAGCCTGCAGCTCTGAGGCAATGCTACAGTTCATTTTGTTGCTCCTCTCAGCTTGGTTGCTTATCAGAAAAAAATGACAACTGTTTCTTTTGATAGTCTGCTCTGACTAAAAATAATATTTCCATTTTGTTTTCTTTATATGTCACATAATATACAGGTATACAACTTAATATGGGGAAGCACAGCAAATGTACCCAGTTTTTGGGTAGAAATTTGTAAGAAGTCATTCAACTGCACACTGGGCAAGTGGAAAGAAAAAAGAGGATGCTGGGTAGGAACATTTAAGATATTTATGTGCTTTTGAGCCTTCTTTCTTGATGAAGGGAGTATGGATTCATTTACAGCCTGCTGAAAGAATTTGAAAATGTATCGCAGTCATTTTGCATACAGATGTCAAAATGAATCACTTTGTATAATAGGAATAACTGCATAATGTTTGGGCAACTGCATGAAATCATTCTAAATCAAGCTGAAAAATTAAAAGGACTTTGAGCAACTTGTGTTTGGACTGAGCAGTAAAATAAGAAAAGAGTATGATTTTGAAAATGGGAAGGGGACAGGCATCTTCATTTGGAGGCAGGCACGAGAAATGTATTAGGAATATGCATTGGGTACTCCCATAAAAGCAGAGCTTTTAAAAGGGATGCTGGGGGGAGAGACTGTCCAAGGCAGGGATAGGGACGGAAGGAGTTGTGGTGAGAAGCCTCCAAATAGGAGAAAGCTGAAGAGAGTGTTGGGGCAGAACAGAGCATGCGGATGATGGGTTGTTTTTTTTTTTCTTCAATAGTGTCTGCTTGCTTCTTTCCTCTCCCTTCTCAGAAATGAGAAATCACACAACTCTTAGAGGATGCTGAGCCTTGAGCTCCTCTTCTATTTTAGAAGCCCCACTTGTGTGTGGTGAGATAGCAAGATGGCTTCAGGCCTCCCCAGGAGGCTTCAGGCACCTGCCTCTCCTGGTCCTTGTGTACCAAGGGAGACACCTCGATACACAGTGGTCAAAGTGGACCTCTGGAGATCATCGAGCCCAATCACACCCTCAAACCACACTCTCAAGGTAGCACCCTCCAGCAACACCAGGTGTGGTCAACTGTGGCTTTGTCTAGTTAAGTCTTGAATAACTATTTAAGTTTTTCCCTGAGTCCAACTTTCCAGAATGAAAGTTGCAGTCCAGGATTATGTACTTCTAAATAGGGTTGAGAATATTCCAAGTAGTAATATAGGATCTTTTTGTCCATTAACAATGGGAAACACTTTCTTCTTATATATTTCACTGCCTTGTCATATTTTCCTTCTTTGTCATGTGGTACTAGTTATTGAATAGGGCCAAGGTAACACTGAGCAATTCCTAATTGGTTTGGTATACACATTTTGACTTGCCTTGGGGTCAGAATGAATGTTAGTTCCTCCTCTATTTTCTAGTGATGCTCCATTGCTGTGGGAGAAAGAAATTTGAATGTTTTTCTAAATTGACTGTCCTTTTCAAAAATAGCTAAATCTTCATTGCTAGTGTGTGGAATCCTTTGAACCTCTCAGGGGAATCCCGAGAGCCTTGCCCTGGAAGAATATATCATAAAGTCTCCACCTAAATGGAAAGAAAAGACTTCCCTCATGGTGTCTTTTAATGCTATGTGATCTACCCCAGCCTCATTCTTCCCACATACCTCTAATTCTTGTGGTTTCTCCTTTCCATGTTTCCCCATTGGTTGTGGTATCCCTGGTGGCCAGCCTCGTCTTCCCTATAGGGCAATGCCCTTTGCCCTGCCCTTTGTACTGCCCTTGTGTGCCCTCAGATCATTGGCCACTGATTCCTACTCAACCTTGTGGACACCACATGGCCTTGTCTTTTGTCCCTGATCCCCTTCGGCGTGTTGGAATAAACCTTCACTGGAATTTATCATGCAAAAGGCTCTTCTTGCCTCTCTTTGCTGAGCTAGCCGTGGTGCGTTTATGTGGCGTGTGGACTTGACTGCTTTACCTGAATGCGTACCCAAGCAGCCTTTTCACAGGAGATGCTTATTGGGAAACTGGTAGCAGCAACCACCACCTAAACCCTGTGTTGTTACACTGGTGCAGTAATCATTAATAATCAGGATGATACAAATGGCAGAGGCAGCTCAGTTTGGCATTTGAAATCCCAGAACAGGACTGGGAATGTAAAATGTTGTGAATGAAGGAGATCTAGGTCCTCATCAATCATTTTCTTTTCTTAGTGAGATTTCTGCAGGGAATGAAAAATCATTGACTGACAATTACAGTCTCTGAAAAGAATTTTTTTTTCAGTATGTGATTTCACTTTAGACCATATTAATGCTGAGTGAAGATTTACAGCAGAAGAGTGTAAAAATTCCCAAAATAGTGTAAGTTGGTTTGTGGACAAAATTTAATGTTCTGTGTTGAAAACAGCTGTAATAATCCTTAAAAACATTGTGAATCACTAAGAAAAAATAAAATGTAGAAATATTTTATTTCTACTAAAACCTGTGTTTAGGAATATGTTACATATTGAGGCTACCTCAACACAAAATAATTTGTGACCAGTTAGAAGGTTTGCAATATGAGTGTTGTTTCATTTTGGTAGAAGTTGTTACTAATTGATTAGTGCTCCCTGTGTTACTCTTTCTAGTTTTTCCTGTGATCACCCATCCCTGTTAGAGGCAACAACCACTCAAGCATGAATGTGACCATAAATGTGAGTGGTCTTCCAGTAGTTTTGTCACTTGTTCCATTCAATTCACTATGCTACACACCTAGTTTTCCTTTTAGCCTGGTTTCAGATTATTTTTATAATCAGATCAGCCATACAGAAGCAAATGAAAAAACTGAACAAAAATTGTAGGACTTGCTGAATAGAGATTCAGGCAGAGCCCTTTCCCAAACCTTACAGCAGCTATATTTTGTGTACATGAATTCACTCCTGCTGCTCCAAAATTCTCAGTCCTTCAGCATTCCTTAGGCTAACCGGAAGGGCAATACTGCTTTGCTTGACAGATGAGATTTTGCTGTAAATAGAAGTGAGTTTTCTTGTATTCTTTCTAGAGAGCTGGATGGTGTCTTTCATTTACTTTCAGTGTTTTGCTAATTTGCATTCCAGGGTTCTTTCTTACATTTTCCAGTCTCCTCTTCAGGGACAAGTCCTTACAGTCATGCTGCTTCTTCCCTTCTTGATCTGACAGGTCAGCAGTGGCTGCCCTTTGAGAAAACCATAACTGAGTCTTTCCTCACTTGGTAAGTCTGAGTCTGCCAGCCCTCTTTGCATAGACTCTACAATTCGTCATCAGTAATATTTATTTTTTTCTCACCTCTAATGAAAAAAGCAAGCTATCGCAATTTGATAGAGGATTTTCTTATGTTCCCTTCAGGTTTTGTTATAGTCAACCTAATGTGTATAGGAATTATTATTTTTGTATCCTCCCTTAATACATCTAACATCTGGACATTTCAATGCTGTCAGATACTGCATCCTACAGCTCTCCAATGCTGCCCTCACAGTAATGATTTTAATTACTTCCCTGGATTCTATGTTATTTGCCATGCACTGCAGACATTATCTGTGAGCTTTTTATTCACGTATTGTAATTGTGTTTGCAGGCTATAGGAGAACTATTCAGTTAGCACTGCTCTCTGGAAGCGTCTGTCAGTATAATTTTTATTTGCTTTGTTAAGTCTGGTTAAGTCTGACTTTCTAGGAAACAGAAATATAAAAGCCACTCTCTCCATAACAGTTTTGAAATTTACTAATCCATTTCAGCAAAATGGTGGAGATCTTGTTTAATATGTTCACTGAAAGACAAGCTACAGAGAACATTTAGTCCTTATCAGATATTGTGAATTTCTCATCCAGAGCAATACTTATGAAATTCCAGCATCACTTCTGCCATCTTAAGCACCAGAGAATTTAACCATCAGTCCAAATTCCTCTCTTGTATGGGTTCTCTATGGTCTGAGAGGTGGTCAGCTTATTTTATAACCCCAGTTTATTTCTTTTAACACAGTAAATGAACTTTAAAACACACATATCTTAACAAGTATTAACACAAGAGCTTAATAACATCCACTATGGACAAAATATTTGTTTTGGATTGTAACCCGAAATTTGGGTTACAGAAATACAATTCTGCTGCAGAAATATAAGTATACTTAATTAAATCAATATAAAATTTACAGTGAATAACCATTTTTTAGTCATGGTAGATACTTTGGTTAATTGAAGATTGCTATATGTGTGAAGTGTCAACAAATACTTTATTTCATAATATTCTTTGCAATATTCTTGGTGTACATTGTTACAAATGTAGAGGAGAGCTTAAACAAGTCCTGCCTTGGACTCAGATTTCTGGAAGTAGCTCTGGAGTGGCCTGCACCCTAGATCATTCTTGCTCACAGATTCTTAATAATATTCAATTACGTCTATTACAAAATGAATTATTTATTTAATTGACACAAATTTAACAGACATAAAACTTTAACAGAAGACTTACTACACAGGATAAACGAGTGCACAGCTGAGGTACCTAATATTACAGCTAGTGAAAAAATAGTATCCTTCCTCTCAATTCCCAGGAAAGTAACTGCAGAATTTGCATCCAAACTCACAGGAGAAGTCCTGCACATTGCCAGGGTGTGTGTAGGAGGCTTCTACCTCTGTGAAAATTTGTGTAGTTTTCATAGTTAATAATGTGTCTCTCAGTCAGGAATTCCTAGGTTATGTTTCTATATCTTACTCTTAAGGCAAGATGTTTATTGACAGCTTGGGGTCTCACCTCCCTGGTGCCAGAGATAACTCATTGCTGAACATCTGTCCAGACTGGGTTATCTCACCAATTCCAGTGAGGGGGGAGAATGTCGGGATCTATGCACCAGCTGATGGACAGAGCAGGTAAGCTCTTCTGTGGCAGGGGGCAATGTCATACTATATATATATATATAAGAAGAGTAGGAAATAGAGTTAGCTAATGATCCTTAGCCTCAAGACAATGTGACCACTACAAACATACAACAGAACTTTAGTCTAATTTAGAATAATAACAGAATAGAATTTCTTCTTTCAATGTGTCTTCCAGAAGAAACTGTTAAATAAAAACCCCTATGAATAAACTTTGAGTATTATTTGATGGCTTTATCTGGTGAATGTGTGCATGTTAGCAACAAAAAAACACTTGCAGATACCCTCTTCTCAGTGTTAATTTTTGCTACTTATTTATTTAATATCAATTAAAGAAAAGGAGGATGTGGTTGGGCCAAAATATGCACTTCTGTGACATCTTGCAGCTGCCATTACAGTGGTTCTCAATTGTCAGATAACAGAATCACAGAATAGTTGAGGCAGGAAGGGCACTCTGGAAGTCATCTAGTCTAATGACCTTGATTTCCAGGATAAGATGCTTCATCACTTTCAGGACGCAAAGTGAAACTGACTGGCCTGCAGTTCCCCAGGTCCTCCTTCTTGCCCTTCTCGGCTAGAGAAGTGACATTTTCTTTCTGCAGTCTTGTGTCACTTCTCCCAGTTACCATATTTGACTATCAGTAGTGGTGTTACAGTTAACATCTGACAGCTCACTCAGTGAGCTTGTGGATGTGTCCTGTGAGGGACCATGGACTTACATCTATTCAGTTTGCTTAATTATTTAATGACCTAATCCTCTTCCACCAAGGGTACACCTTCCTTGCTCTAGCCTCATCCATTGTTGTCTGGAACCTGAGATTCCTGAATCAGATCAGATGTGGTTACATGAATTCATTCAGACTGTTGCCATGGCTGAAACTAGCAGGTCTGGTGGATAAACTTGGAAACAGATTTTAAATGGCAAGAATTTTCTGGGTGAAAACACAACTTGAGTAGATATCTAAGGACACCTTACAACATCTAAGAACAGCAGCTGCAGATTTTCCAGATGGTACCTGTGAATGGGCCAGAATATGTGGAAAAACTACATGGGTCTTTATAGTCAATACTGACAAGATCCATGATATTAGAGATCCTTTTTATGCAGGTCAGTGACCCATGCCAAGAATTTCTGTGTGAGTATAGAAAGAAGACGTGTTTAGCCAGGGTTTTGTACTGATGCAGTTCATTAAAGACATTGCCACACTGGCTAAGATGCCATTAAAACTGTGCATACTGTTCCACTGAATTTGACAGTGGATAAATCCATCATCCACTCTCACTGCTTAATAACCAGCTGTCATAGTCCTTGTAATGTAACACTTTCATTATATCCAGGAAGAAATAAGACACACTGTTGGCCTCAGCTTTCTTGATTTTTAGTGTTTGGAATCTTGCAAGCAGATTCTCACGCAGCCTCAACATAAACAATGTATATTTTTAGATTGTTTTTCATATTTCTCCTTTGGGAGGAGAATGTGATTGATGGTGGTGTTCACCATCCAGGTTGAAGAGGTGGTGACCTAAAGGACCAATCTCTTGGCCTCTGTACAAACTGTATATATGGAGTCGGATGAGGAAGCATTTAGAATAAAGTATCATTAGCTTTCCCTTCACCTGCTGCTGCCTGCCTCATTTCTTCTGTGTGGCATCCTGCTACAACACACAAAAGGATAGCAAAGGATCCTGGGAAGTCTTTCCCAGACAGATAAATGCTGCTAAGAATAAAATAAGTTGTTATTATTAGAAGAACTGTGATGTTAATGAAAAATATGGACAATTATATTCTCTTGAAGCTGTTTTTTTTATGTGTAGGTCTGGTTTTTTGTTTTGTTTTTAATTTTTGGGTTTGATTTTTAATGCAGAAGACTTGAAGACTTAAAAAAAGACACCTGTGCAGTTTGCAAGAGTTTGAGATAAATGGTTTGTATTATTTATGCAGGAGACATTTTAAGGAAGGAGATTAAGAAAAGATTGTCCAGTTTGCTAGTTTAAAACTTTTGAAAAATGGTGACATACTGTCTTGGTTTGGGAAGACAGGTATCTGCCAGGGAAAGTTGCAGCTTTCCTTGGAATGGAGAATGCAAACTACCCCTCACCTCCTTTTTCAATTATAAATTTGCAGTTAGAGGCTTTCAGTCAAAGATTTGGGGATAGAAATAGCAGTTTTTTTACTAGTATGTAAAATAAAACAAACAAAAAAACCCAACTACAGCATTAATAACAAAACAATACCAAGAGCCTTGAGAGCTTTGCTTTACAAAAACTCTGGGGAGTTCGGTCTCGGTGCCCTTGCAGGATCTTCAGAGCACCAAGCTGGAAACAGTGGAAAAGTCTCGGGCTGGTGGCTGTGCCGGCAGGATGTCCCAGCAGGGCAGGGGGAGGTGCAGGGTCACACTGTAGAAAGAGGAGCGGTGCTGAAGAAGCTGATGGCGGGGCAGGGCTGGCCCAGCTCCAGCAGGGTGGCAGAGGAGCTCAGAATTCCAGGGCAAGCAGATGGTGGTAGATTTTCCAGGACTGGACCCCTTTGGCCACAGTGAGCTTCTTTTGCAGCAAACAGCCACTCAGCCGTTCTCTCCCCTCAAACGCTGAGAGAAAACAGAGTCTCCCCCTCTGAGTTTGGCCACTTTTTTGTTTCGGTTAAGTACTGTTAAGTACCCAACATTTGGTCTCCTTGGTACCTTATGGGGAAAAAATTCTTTAGAGAGAAAAAAAGACAAACCTAACCACCAACACACACTATACCACAAAACTGATGTTGTTTATGTTTTCTTTTAGGAACGTCTTTTGATGAGCCTTTTGCCCAGGAATGTTGCAATGGAGATGAAGGAAGACTTCCTGAAGCCTCCTGAAAGGATTTTCCACAAGATTTACATTCAAAGGCATGACAATGTTAGGTAGGATTGATGTAGCCCATGAAATAAACTGAAGAACTAAGAATATTTAGTACAAGGACAGTGATGTGTAACTGCAGTCAGGTTTCAGAGAAAAAGAACAAGCAATATAGTGAAGATTTATCATTAATATGGAGTAGAAGAATGGGTGCACTAGGAAGATTTAATAATCTTCTCAGAAGATAAGCCTGAATCAATAAATGTTTTAGAATAGTAGTGCTGGGAGACTGACAACTTTTTCCAAATGACTAGTCATTGGTTTTGTACTGTATTATATTTTGGGTGAACAGGAGTATCTATTCTGCATGGTAGTTTTTACATGTTTGTATTTTCTGATGGTAAGAAGAATTACTTCTAAATTAATAGATTTTCCTGGGTAATAGCATGGAAACACAGAAGGAAACTGTGATGTGAACTTAAAGAAATGTCTATTTGTCCACATCACATGAGTATTACCCCCCCAGAGACTAAGGCTCAGTTCTGCTTCTTACTCTTGTTCAACAGTTGACTGTGAGCAAGTGCCATCATTTATATTGCTTTATGTTAAAGTGCATTCTCATTTGTTATTCTTCTTTGCCTCCAAAACAAATTCCTTAAAGACCTTGTCTGTGCTTTATCACACTACTGCCAAGTGCCTTGCTTCCACACCAAAAACAGCATCAAAGAAGTTGAGTTGGTGTCACCCTTTTACTAAACAAGGTGCAGTAAGTGATGCCACAGAGCTGCCTTGATTTGCATGGTGTACTCATGTAGCAAAGGAGTAAAATTCAGCACCCTCTCCTCTCCCTCATCCACTGCTAAGTTCTTCTCCCAGGACTTACTCTACCTCCCATTGAGCTGGCTTCAATATATGCAAGGACCACTTCCTAGTTACTAAGTTGTTGCAACTAAAAGCATTTCTGTCACTAAGAGAATCAGAGATACCTGTGATGGGAGTGTTCAGAAAACTGCCAAATTAGGTCAGTTTTACACTGTAAAATTACATATTACTGAATTAAAAATTAGTAGCTTACTTCATGCTAATGGTTAAATCTTGCATAATATTAATCTCATCAGTTTGCACACAAAACTTGGTCTTTAACAATCTGTTTAAAGTTGGTTCTAAGTGCAAACTACCCCAAAACTGATGCTGAAAATGACAATGTTGTTTATAGTATCTGATGGTTCTCAATTGTCAAAGTCTGATTGAGAGCTCCTGAAGGACACATTTAAAATCTAAGTGAGTTGTCCCTGAAGGACACATTTAAAATCTAAGTGAGTTGTCCCACTCCTTCACTTTTCGTTATGTCACATGATTTTATTCTGTTGCACTCCTCACCAACACCATTTGCACTTTTTTTTTTTTCTTGCCAGTCTTCCATCTTTGAATGATAATCTCTCTGTCTATTTGCAGTCAGTTTTGCTAATCACATCTCAGGAATGCCAGGTTTTGATGCTTGGTTTTCTTCTACTTTGACCCTTTGGTGATCGCATTCTTTAATATACTCATAAAAATTGTGTCTAAAATTATGTCCTCACAGTGCTATGAAATACATGTATACTACTGTTGGTTGCCCTTATATTCAGGGTCAAAGTAAGACTGATAACTATATCACGATTAGTATATTTATATCTTGCATGTGTCACAAGTGTTTGCATTCATTACTCTGTGTATAGTCATCTCAGTCAGCACTGCTTTGCAGTTGATTATAGTGCTTCTGAGTCATCTCTTTTGCTAATATCTTTTTGAAATGTAACCTCAGGAGTAGTCTTTTTTCCTACATGGTATGTTTTTTTCACATAACTACTAAAACTTCTGTGGCTTATCCACTGCTTCAATGTGGCGTTCATAAAAGTATTTGAATCCAAACACTCTGTCAGGAGAGGTGAATTCATTCTCTGACATTAAGAAGGTACTTTTGGGGCACATGAAGCCCAAGTATGATGGGGTAATTTTCATGTCACAAGCAAGATCTCAGTGAAAAGAACTGAAAATAGCAGACGTCCCTTCACCATCTGTACTTATAAGAAACTGTATGGTCTTTTATTTCAGTAATGCAACTAATCTATAATAATGATATAAAAAAAAGAGGGGAAATAGTGTCCAATAAATATCCAGCAATCTGTGGCTAGCACAGTAGGCCAGAGTTTCACCCTAGAAGTTTTGTGACTGTGTAGATCTGAAGAATGAAGGGGAACTCCCAGGTGCCACCATGACACCAATGTGAAGAACAACACTACAGCATCCCTTTGGCAGGGCTGCTGGTGGTCAGTGCCAATAATAAGTGTTTGCTTTACTTTCTTGAAGAGATGAAAACAGCTTTTTTTTCTTCTGGGTAGTGGCAGTTCTGTGCTATAACAGGCAAACCTGAGAGATCATTCTTATATTCTTGTGACTGTCCTCTCCACATCAATGCTCTGTGAAGTGCTGCTATTAAACCAACAGAAAGCCCCTCTATAGTTCTGTTTTCCAGGGTTTTTTAACTCCAGAGCTACACAGTGGAAAATAGAAAATGAGCAGCACTTTCACTTATCCTCTTGCAAGTGCTTTGTTTTTCTCCCTGCAAACACCTGGAAGCATCAGAGCATTACTCCTCAGAAGAGACAGTCTGAAGGAGGCAGGGATGCAATTAGTAAACTAAATGATTTTTCCTTTCCTTATCTGTTGAAAAATCAACAGCAAAAAAAGAAAATACCCTCAGAAGTATCAGAAATTATCAGTACCTGTTCCAGTCTTCTAAATAGCTGCCTGAAAAAAAGACAAAGAATATTTAATCTTACATGTGAAAAATGAGACATTCATACAGCTACCTTCTTTACCTACTCCCAGAAATGCACATTACAGTGGAGATACATATACCTCTGTAAGAAGTGAATGATAGACTGGGAAAAAGTACTGGCATTTTTCAGATAACCATGGCAACACTCCTGGTTTATCAATTAGTTGGTGAATATTTTACCAACTACCCAATAGTTGTTGAATGGCTGCCTGCAACTCACTGTGCCTCTGGAAGGGAATGTGTCATGCCTTGATCAGCTCTTTCCAGATCTGTAGTACATCTGCTGCCTTGTAAAATTTTGTAACAGAATTGATGTGCAGTAAGAAATGAGGGCATGTATTTTAAATGGAGACGAGTAACCTAATGCAAATGCACTATGCAAAACAAGATATGCAAATACACATCCAATATAGCATTAGCCCAGTGGGTACAATGAACTCAAAACTAAAATAATTGCAACTAATATAATATCTGTGGTTTATCGAAGGAAATAGTCTGTACATAGTCCATGAGCTGTTTCAACACAGTACAGGTGTTATTCTACTGGGGTAGTCCCACACAAGGACACCATGAAAGACATGGGAACCAAATGTCAAGTTACACGTAAAGGCTATCCAACAGACCAGCTCTTCTGTGGTGCTCAGAAATATGTTTCGTAACATGGAGGAGACATGCTTTTTCTAAGATTAGGTTAAGAAATTTAAGATTCATATTTCTTTGTTTCCTTATTCCTACAGGACTGAGAAATTTACAGATCACATATGTAGGTACAGTGTCTATTGTAAAAACTCACTAGTCCTGAATGAATTTCTCCATGGACCCATAATTCAATTAGGAAAATTTCAAATTGAGTTTCAGCTCAAATATATGCCCTGTATGGAAACCTCAACACATTTTGTTGCTTGTCTCTTTTCGAATGGACATTAGATATTCATGAAACTCTTTCAACTCATGGATGGATAAGCACATGGCTGATTTCCTATATTAACACACAGCTTCTTGCTTCATTCTGTGACTCAAACAATGTGGAAGAAATAAAAAGAAAGTGAACATTGAACAGCTAAAAAATTTCTTGGGCTTCTGGTACAGCAGTTTCATCTAGCCTTATTTTTACAAGTGTGAAATAGAACTGGATGCTTTGTAAGAAGAGATATTAATTTTAGGAAACACACTGCCTGGTATTAAAGCTACTAATAAAAAGATTCCTTGTGGCATTTTAGAGGTTCTTGATAGTCTGAAGCCAGAACACAATTTCCAGATATTTATGAGCAAATATTTATGGTCTGTCCTGTCTTTCAGAAAACATCAGAACTTTTAAAAAAAATTAATTTAACTTACCCATTCCAACGTTTTAAAAAGCTGTGATTATGATGCCTATGAACAGACTTCTGTATGTAGTCTTTCTGAACTTGTAAGACTTCCCAGTGAACTAGTTTTCCTAAATGATTATTATGTAAAAAATATAGCTCCCTTTGTTTTCATTTTTAACAACTCTCTTTAATTTTATACAGCACTTTTTTCTTAAACATTGAAGTGAGTCATACCTAAAATTACTATTAAACTTCCCTTATGTTTGACCTTTGAGGCAAAGAGTCCTCAGTTTCTTTCTGAGGCACCATGTGCCGTTAAGATACCATTTTTATTGTAAGTAGTACTTTAATTAAACAAATGGCCCAAATGAAAATAAAAAACAGGGCATACAACCCCTCCTTATTTTGCAGAGTACTTGTTTATACTAGTGGCTCCATTGAAAACAGCAGAACAATTCCAGTGCACAAAGCACATGAATTAGTACTGTTAAAAGTCAACATTTACTACCTACAAGCTGTCAAATCTCTTGTGTAACTTGGCAGGGTTTCTCCTTCTGAATGCCCCATAGAGTGACATAGAAGAGTTGCTCTGTCAATACTCACACTTGGGGAGCAGCTTTAATCTCTTACACCAAGAGTGCTTTCTGCACTCAGTCCTAGCAGGTGCAGCTGTTTCCCGCTGTGGTGCAGGAGGGCTGCAGTCACTGTGCAGGTGGCTGGCTATGCCTGCCTGCAGGGATCTTGAGGGGAGAAAACAGGAATACAGAAGGTCTGGAGAGAGAACTCTGGGCTTGTTAACACAGAAATGTTTCAGATTGTCAAGGAGTATGAGATAATCGTGTATGTAACTCATATGCCAGTGCTGAACCAGCTTGTCTCTGTGACAGAGAAATGTCTGTTTATACTGTTTCCTTTCCTGAACTTGCTCACTCTACTGCTGCTTGGCCTTTGTTCAGAATTTATATACCAGAGCAAGTTAGAAACAGCTGTTGATATTTCAAACCAAATAGTCCAGGTAGCTTTAAAAAAAAGTCCTTAGGAAACTTCCGTTAAACATTGGGATAATGAAATCATACATTGGTTTGAGTAGGATGGAACCTTTAAAGATCATCTAGTCCAGTCTCTGTATCTGAGTCAGGTTCATCTTTCACTAGATAAAGTTGCTCAAAAGCCTGTCCAGCCTGAGCTTGAATATTTCCAGAGATGGGGTATCCACAGCTTCTCTATAAAACCTGTTCTGCCGTCATAATGGAGAATTTCTTCCTTGTATCTAATCTAAATCTACCCAGTTTTAGTTTAAAACCATTCCCATTTGACCTATCAGTAGAGACCCTGATAAGAAGTCCATGTCCAGCTCTGTTGTAGACCCCCTTTAGGCTCTGGAAGGCTGCTCTAGCTCCCTGAAGCCCTCTCTTCTCCAGGCTGAACAACCACACTCCAGCACGTCCATGTCTTTCCTGTGCTGAAAATCCAGACGGGGTCTCATGAGAGGAACAGAATCACCTCCCTCCACCTGCTGGCCACATTTCCTTTTATCTGTAACAAGATACATTTGGCTTTTTGGGCCACAAGCATGCAGCGCTGACACATGTCCAATATTTCATCCATCAGTACCCCCAAGCCCTCCTTTGCAGTGCTGGTCTTAATCTACTAATGCCTCAATTTGTATCCATGTTTGGGATTGCCCGAACCCAGGTGCAGAACCTTGCACATGGCCTTGTTGAACTTCATGGGGCTCACATAGGCCCACCTCTCTAGCCCATCCAGGTCCCTTTAGATGGTGTCCCTGAACTCCAGTGTTGTCAACCACACCACATAGCTAGGTGTCATTCACAAACTTGTAGATGGTGCACTGTGTCATTAGTAAATAAGGAGTGAAACGAACAGTCAAAAAAACCCCACTGCACTTCAGTGCTTACAAATCTGCATTTACACATTATCTATCATATATGCTTTGTTGCAGTAGTCTGTGGAGAATGCAGTCATACAAAATTTATGTCAGTTTTAGTTTGGTTTATGTTTTTAGTTAGCTTATATGTGTTTTCTGTCTATAGTGTTTAGTAGGAGTTCTTCGGTAACTGTAGATGTAATTCCTTGTGACACTTTACTTAAAAGAACTGTCTTTACAATTTTTTTTAAAAAGTTATGTTTTCAGAAATCTAGAGGCATTTCATTAAGAAAGAAGTATCATAAGATCAGAGGGACAGGCACATTGCAACAAGAAGTATTCTATAGCAAATTAACTCCTCTGAAGAAATTTATTTGTAAAATTGTTGACTTTGCAGTTGCATAATCCCATTGTTCAGATTATGCATATTTTGAGATGTTTGAGTTATAGTTATTTTAAGATCATTTTGTTTTACAACAAGCTATTTGTATAAAATATTTATATATTTATATAATTTGTATAAAATATTATTAATAAAAATGGATTGCTTTCTGTCAGAAATAAACTGATTTTCCTATGAAATGTAGAAGGTATTATGTAAAAACAGGCCATGTTTTTAGTGGGGAGTATTTAAGCTACACTCTAGGTATCAATTAAAATTTGATTTAAAAAATTGTAACTAAATACTATTACACAAATCTAAAAACTCAAATAGTTTTACACTTCTTTTACTAGATGAGTGTAAGAGCAGTAAGACTGGAGAGTAAACTTTTAGCCTTGCGGTGGTTGAACGGAAGAGGAAAGGCAATACTAATCCATGTAGCTGTATTAACAAATGGTTATTGTAGTTATTATCTATAAGCAGATGGTGTTAGAGAAGCAATGGAGATTTTAAGTCACAGAAAGAGTAACCATTTTGAGAGAGAAAACCAGTGAAAAAAGTGTGCCTTGCATCTCAAATAAAGCAATCAGAAGAAAATATTTCTAACTAGTCTAGTCTTGTTCTGCTGCTCTCTTGCACTTCAGTAACACTCAGTATATGTTCTCTTAGTTTTTGTAAGCAAGCAGGTGGCAATAGGAGCAAGCAAGCCTCTAACCCAAGACAGCACTGCTGCTGAAACAGAATGGCATCACACAGACTCTAAAATCAAGTGCACAATAGAAGTTTGAGAAAGCTCTGCTCAACAGCTGATTATTTTTTCCCCCTAGGATATAAATATAATGTGCTGTTGCAACAAACTATTGCAAACAACTTGTCTGTCTTAAAAACAAAGTGATTTCAGTTTTTACCTGACTCACCAAACTTTTTAATCTTGTGAATTTACTGATAAAATCCTGGTATGATTGGTAAGTCATGGTTTTTCTTACTCAGACCATGGGACTCAGTTTGCCAGGCCTGGTTTACTACGGGATGATGGGGTTCATCTGACAAAGAGAAAAACCATCTTGGGTCAGGGACTTGCCAGGCTAGTGTAGGGGGCTTTCAATGAGACTAGTGAGGGGAGGGGGGCACCTATCCCTCCCAGTCCTGACATTAAGGTGTCAACACCTCTAATGGATGCCCGTAACAGTGCAAAGGCATTCCAGATACTCCAGCCAGTGAGTCAGCTTAATCTGGGTTCTGGCTCAGATGCCTCTGCTCAAACGCATGTAGTATCGCGAAAAAAACAGAGGAACTATAGAGGTGCACAGGCCTGTGTGGATATGATACTATGAGCATCATAGATGTGGTGAGATGGCTCCTGTGACTGGAGTTTTTAAATGGAAGGTTTTAGACTTTTCAGAAAAGACAGCCAAGGGACATGAGAAAGGGATGTAGCTCTTATGTCAATAACCAGCTGGAGAGTATGGAACTCTGACGGGGGAATTGTTATAGTGGGGGTCTGCTACAGGCCACCCAATCAGGAGGATGGTGTGGATGAAGCCCTCTATAGGCAGACAGAAGTGACCTCATTCTTGCAAGCCCTGGTCCTTATGAGGGGTTTCAACCACCCTGACATCTGTTGGAGGAACATAACAGCAGGACATGATCCCTGAGGTTCCTCACATGTGTCAACAACAATCTCTCTACACAAGCAATTGAGGAACCAACAAGAAGGTGCCATACTGGACCTTGTGCTCACCAAGAAGGAAGACCTGGTAGGGAATGAAGTGCTCCAAGGCAGCCTTGGCTGCAGTGATCACAAAATGGTGGAGGGCTCAAGAACCTCAAGGCAGTGAGGAGAGTACACAGTAAGCTCACTTCCCTGACAGACTTTGGCCTCTTCAAGGACCTGCTCAGTACAGTCCCGTGGGATTGAGCCCTGAATGGCAAAGGGGCCCAAGGATGTTGGCTGAATTTCAAGGATCTCTTCTTCCAAGCTCAAGAACAATGCATCCAACAAGGAGGAAATCAGGCCAAAATGCTAGGAGGCCACCACAGATGGATAAGGAGCTGCTCAGCAAACCTAGAGTGAAAAAAGAAGCTTTCAGGAAGTGGAAACAAGGACAGATGGACTGGGAAGAAGACAGGGGAATTGTACAGGAAGTAGCGAAGAGCTTAGGGATGCCAAGGCCCAGATAGAATTGAGTCTGGCCATGGATATTGAGGGTAACAGAAAGGGTTTCTATAGATATATTGCAAACAAAAGAAAGACTAGGGATAACTTAGACTCTCTCCCATAAGACATAGGACACCTGGCTACCCTGAACAAAGAGAAGGCTGAGGTTCTTGACAACTTCTATACCTCATTCTTCAGCAGCAAGTGCCCCAGCCATGCCATCCTGGTCATAAAAGACAAATGCAGGGACTGAGAGAATGAACACTTTGTGCCCACTGCAGGAGAGGATCAAGTTCAAGACCATCTAAGGAGCCTGAATGTGCTCAAGTTCATGGGACCCGAGCAGACAGATCTGTGAGCTCTGAGGGAACTGGCAGATGAAGTTGCTAAGCCACTATCTATCATATTTGAAAAGTCATGGCAGTGAGGTGAAGTCCCTAATGACTGGAAATAGGGAACTACAACCCTCATTTTCAGAAAGGGAAAAGAAGAAAATCTGGAGAACTATAGTCTAGTCAGTCTCATCTCTGTGCCATGCAAGATTGTGGAACATTGTTGAGCCCCTGGGCAATGAGGCAACAGCAGCCTCAGCACTGCAATAGCTACCTAGCCTTCCTAACCAACACATTCACATCGCTTGTAGGGAAGAGCAGTGCTTGAACCATGTGCGAGCTATGCTGCTGAGCAGGCAGAAGTAATATGTCCTTTGTTTCCAATTTCTTTCCACTTTCATTTCTCTTCTTTAGTTTAAAGGAGGTTGGGGTTTTTTTTTTTTGGTTTTTCACCAAAGTGCCCAATGGCATTATTAATTCTGTAGAATCAAACTGTTTAATTGTGTGGAATCAAAGAAGGGACAGTTACATTCCTCAATGGTCATTAAGAGAAACAATTGTTAATTGGTAGCTTCTCACTTCTTGTTTCTATATATGCCAGGATTTACATTTTTAAAAATAAAATTACTTGGCAATCATTATGAAGTGTTCCTTTGTATACCACACCATTATGAGAAATCTTTCATCCATAAATAAGGTAGCCCTAGTTTACTCTAGTTTAATCCTCTCTGAGGAAGTGAACTTCCATAGCAATTACAGATTAAGTTACCGTGAAGCAAGACTACTTTGCTCTTGAATGAGTGCATATGCAGGACTGATTAATGTGCTTTAACGCTGATGTCACTCATGTAGCTGCTTGGTTTTAACTTTTCTAAGTATATTAGACATGGCCTAAATTTAAAGCTTCCAGTATTTTTGTGTGAATAATATATCCAAAACAGAGGAAAGGGAATTTCATTGCCAGTGTGGGGACTTGGACTTTGAGAATATTTGAATACATTTGGCCCTGGAAACAGTTCAGGTTTATGACTGGAATTCTGGCATTGTATATCTTATAATTTCTCTCTTTAATACCATTATGATTTAATGGCCATAACAAGAATTCAAATCTCTTCTCTGTTCTCATTCCCTGTGACTGACTTTCCATCTCCTCATAAAAGCCTTCTTGTCCTTTACTTTCCAGAAACCTGAGCAGAACATAAGAGGTAAAAAAAAAAATATTGCATCAGTTAGGTAATTTGGCTCCACATCACAGACCAAGATGCTGCTCTAATTTCTTTTAGATGTTGCACAATGACAGTATGTGTTGGTGCTGCCCCACAATACTTGTAGTACAAGTAGTATGGGAAGCGGATATAGACGGACACAGATGGGTGAAAAAGCAGAAGAGATAATACTGGTCAGTTCATCAGCTAAAATAAAATGAACCAGCTCTTGAGTTTCAATGCCATATTTTAGAATAGTACAACTCTGTGTGTGTGCGTGTGGGGGCGTCACTCTCCTCAGCATTGCCACCCCTGAGAACAGACCATGGAAGCAGCAGGCTTTCAGTGCCAGTTGCACTTTGGGCATGGAAATCCCCTGCTCCTCCAATGGCTGTTTCCTACCATTGTCACTGTTTTGGTCACTGTTTTTCAGGTTTGGTCACTGGCATTTCAGCCTACTTTCAATCAAAGTGCAGCAGTTACTATGACTGTAACATTTAATGGTGGTAAAAAGGAGGAGATTTTTCATTAATAAAAGGCAGAATTTCTACTCACAGCATTTCCCCCTCTGTGCCATGTCCAGACAAAAGAGTTATACTTTGCATATTTTAAGAATACTGTATTTAAAAAGTTGGGAATTTTGTACAAAAAATAAGTATAACAACGGTCATATTACCTAACGTACTCCATTAGCTTTAAAATGTATGCATGTAGTTAACTACAGTACTAAAAATTTCACAAGCATGATTGAACAACATCAGTCTCTCAGCATACAATAATTACATATTTTACCGAGGTTTTCAACGGCGTGTTCAGTTCTGTATTGTGGGTACTTTTATGGACTTCACATTTTTGTACAATTAACAGCGTGTTGAATCAAATGCTGAGGATTAAGCATTCTTTAAATGTTTAAAGGATTAGCAAGGATCTCATACTGACCTGCTAAGGTACCCATATGTAAAATAACTTTCTTCTTAACTGAATGATTGTGCAGGAACCTATTTCCTATTCTCTGTGTTTCACTAATAGAGAGGTTTTGATGTGAGTATACATGTCAGCATTGTAATGGTTACTGTGTTAGCTGTTAAGACATATTTATCACAAACACAGAACATCACTGGTTTGTATGTATAGAGATGTTCCTCATTGCTAAAGACCTTGATAAAGAGATGACATTGTGTTACCTTAAAGGCCTAACCCTCTCCCTCACCACATGGGTGGTTTTTTTTTGCAAGTGGACATTGTTGATGCTGCTGAAAATATTATTGTTACTGTACGTGTAGTTAGACAGTGAAAAAAAATGTAGACTGTCATATTGAATACAGAAATAGAAAAGTAAAACCAATCAAAATGTAAAATGTGTAGAATAGATGAGATGTAAAATGTCAGAGAGGCTATCAGAAGCTATTATTATAAAGTAATATCCACACTCCCTCTCCCCCTCCATACTGATAGTATTGAATTAAAACCGGGAAACTACATGACATAGCGGGTTGCAACAATTGTAATTGTTGTTTTTTCCTCTGTGTCTTTTTAAAATGTATAAGTTTTGATGTGAATTTAGGTCATAAAGAAAAACAGCCATAAAGCAAAATGTATAAAAGACACCGATGCACATTTAAGTGCTTTTGAAAATCTTCAAGGAATTTAGGTAACTTTTGAATTTCCAGAAAGACCAACCTAGGGCCATCAAACAACAAGGATGTCAACCAAGAATTAAGAGAATAAGTAGATCTTTCAGGGCAAATATGCAGGTCACTTTGCTGGTGCTCTGTTAATGCATTTTACTTTACCCATCACTTGACTGGTTCATTTTTATGATAGCAGAGACATAAATCAGTAAAAATACTGACTTTTTTTTATTTTAAGAAACCTTTTTTAATGTTTAAACAGCATGGGAATGGAATAACTGGTTTTTTTTCCATGAACCAGGCCATCTTGAGCAATGTTGCCATAATGCATGCTCCAAGGAGTACTGAATGGAGACACTGCCCCAAGGAATAACAAGACAATGTAGAGGCTTTGTTTGTAGACCAAAGTCATTGAACTTTGGATGAGTTGGTTTTGAGCTGGGCTATGCTACTTATCTGCTGTGATGGACAAGGGATGTAAACAACTGGTTTAAATGAAATCATAGAAGCAGGATCTGAGTCAGGAGTTGTATTTGCCATTTTTTGTAACATATTACGAGTGTTGAGACTTGCTTATGAAGAATGGAAAACAGTGGACTTATTAGGCCTGCTTTTCTAGAATTCCTTTTTTATCTAAAGAATGAAGCTTTGTTGAGGTGAATGGGACTACATAATGTTTAATTCAACTTACAGTTAGCAAACTAAGTTTTACACTATGTCAAGTATACCTAGGCTATATATCATGGGATGGTTTACTAGTGTTTTCATGAATTATTTGACATTTCTAGTCTGGGTGTTGGAGATAAATGCAGTGTATTCCTGCAGCTGATTCTGTGTTTCTACCAACAGAAGGAATCTAAAGAGTTGAAAGGATCACAGCACTATACTCTCTTGAGTTTTGTGATTTACACAAGAATTTTTATTCTTTCAATCGCAATGGTACCTGCACTTTTTTCAATTACCTCCCTCGATCAACACTGACTATCAAGGATTGTTAAAGCAGGTTAAACTGTTGAACATTAAAACTTTGCTAACACTGATGAAAGCTGGACACTTACCTGAGCCAGGCAGCACAGCACAGAGAATACTGACTTGACTTTGTGGATTCTAGCTCCTCACAGGGAGCTACTGTAAGTCCATATCACAGAGCTACTGCACCTAAGCTATTAATCCCTGTCTTTCAATGCATAGTAAACCTCATGCAAGGTTTATCTGTTTGGCTGTGGAACTCTAGCAGTGCAAAACCAATTTGGCTGAGGAGATCCTAGCTGCGAAGAAAATAAATTGTTCACTGTGCTCCTAAAGTACTCATTGAGCACTCTATGAATGAGATGCTTTTGCCTCATCTGCCAAGTAGGTATGTAGCCATTGAAAGTGTCTGAGAGTTCTCTGCAACAATTGATAGCACCAGACTAATGCCTATTTTTCTGAATCTTTTCCATTTTTTTTACAACTAGCACTTCATTGATAATATTTCAGGACTTATTGGAGTTAGTGCTTTGGGTTACATTTGTGCTATGAAAGAGAGTAATGAGAATGTGAAGATATCTTCTCTACTGATTTATCCATGTCTTTTTCCTTCTTTACAGTATTTTGTTTGCAGACATTGTTGGGTTCACTAGTTTGGCATCACAGTGTACTGCCCAAGAGCTGGTGAAGCTGCTGAATGAACTTTTTGGAAAATTTGATGAATTAGCTACAGTAAGTACAACCCTCTTATTTCAGTTTAATATACATTTTCTACTGAAAAATGACGCATGAATTATACATGTTAGAAATCTGTAATAGACTGATTTAGCCCCACATGTCATGATTTTCTGAAGCTTCATTCTTTTATTAATATTCTAGAGAAAAAACTATCTTTTTCATTGTTTAGGAAAAAAGTGTATTTGCTACTTTTAAATATACTTTTCTTCCGACTTCATGAAGTTTATCAGTGTTCTTAATTGATTTTGTTGGTACAAAATAGAGAAAATTTTTCAATATTTAAGTCTTTATTCTTCATCAAAAAAAGAATCAGAACAATGGAAAATATTAATATTGGCAGTATGGCATAAAACTTTCTGTGATAATAGGAAGCTACAGAGTAAAACTTAATTCTTCACAGAGAGTAGCCCTTAAAACAGAAATGATGGTAGCTTTTCAGAGAGGTTATTGTAGGCAAAATAGGATCCATATCATAAATTGACTCCTATGTTTTGGTTGTTGCACTTATATTGTGCTAGATTTCCAAGGAAGAGAAAATGAGAGAAATGTTCCTTGCCTATAACTCCAAGCAGCCTAATTTGACAAAGAACCATTTGATGGGAAATGAGAGGAAGTGCTGTACCAGAAAAAGTCATACATCTTGTTTCAAATAGCATTTAATAAGATGCTGAAAATGTGTTTTCCCTCTGAATAAAACAGAACTTCATTAAATCTATCTTATTTGCCGCTGTCCTTAAAACCTTCATTGCTGAGAAGTAACGCTTCTACGTAAATTATGCTCCTCTACTGTCTAGCTATTTTGTCTTCAGAGTCAGTGCAGCAGCTTAAAGAATATATTTGTTTAGGCCCTCAACATAAATAACGTCCACATTTTTTCAGTCCAGACTTACTTCTTGACGCAGTCTTCCACATGAGAGCTCTAAAGTATGTGCACATTTTGCATCCAAATCTCCCTCTTGATAAACAGATCTCAAGGACCCCAAGGACAAAGAAACCATCTGCTCCACAAGGTGCTAGGGTTGAGAAAGACCTTCTTAGTCAAATGGGTTATCCCTTGATGGAGTAGTACTATGTTCTGATTTGCACTAGATGTTCAAGTCATAACAGAAAAAAACTTGTGTGTTCCCTTTTTTCCAAGAAAAGGAGAAGATTAACTTAGATGCTTAGTAGAGATGCAATGGAATTCTAGGGGGGTTAGGCATGAATTTGTGTAGCCAATTCATTGCTGCAACTACTGGCAGTGTCTTATAGAGAGCACAGGTCCTCATCCCAGAGTACTTCATAGATTATGCCTTAGAAATAAAAATGGACTTCCATTTAGACAGCCATTTGTGAGAGCTTAAATGGTTTAAGAAGTTCAAATATCTTCCTTACTTTGATTTCCTTTTAATTTTATTACTGAATTTAATCCATTATATGCCAACCAGACATCCAATAAGCTCTTTTAAAAGTTATCATGCTGTCATTTGTAGAGTCTTTATACCATGAAATACAGAGACATATAACAAAAAGGAAGTACTGCAATATAACACAAGACCACTAATATAACACAAGGTCACGTGTGCACACAGAAATACATAAGCCTATGATGTGTCACGGCACTGAAGCCAGGGACATGGCTGCCCCTACCATGCTTGCTCCCTTAGCAGTGGCCATGTGCTGCCAACTGAAGGTGTCAGTGACACCTGAAGGCAGGTAACAGGCAGATGTCAGCTTTTGGTGTAAGGTTGGTTGTTGGTCATGGAAGAAGCAGCTTGGAGATAGCAGAAGATTAAAAAAATATTAGTTTTTCTGTTCAGCCTGCAAGGTTTCTTTTTCAAATTAAAAAAATATTAATAAAAAAAAAATCTCATGGTTTCTTTCAGCTATGTCAGTAAGATTTGCTACTTAGGGGTACTTCTAGTTCAGATTGTGCTTCACTGAGGTGTGATTAAGGACAGATGTACAAGCTTTCCTTAGCGCCTTGTGATGTGATTTAGGGAGACTTCTAATTGTGCCTTCTGCAGTCAGAGAAATTTGCTGAGAAATACAGTTTTTCAGAAGGATTCTGATCTCTTGGTTAAAGCAGCTTCTAGGTATTCATTATTAGGTCAAAACAGAGAACTGAGCTGATTTTAAAACTGTGATGTGCTTGAGTATTTAGAATGATTAAGGAGGAAACTGCAGAGACTTTAAAGAAGAGTGTAACACTGACATGTAGGGTCCCTGTGATTACTAAAGTGCAATCTGTGAGTGTGCCTGTTGTATGCTGCTGTTTCTTGGGAAGCAATATCAACTGGAAGGTGCAGTTTATGACTACCTTTCTTGAAACAACTGCCCTGTCTTAAAAATATAATCCTCTACAAGAATCCTTGTCTCCACTGGAGAAAGTGTAGTAAGTATAAGGCAGCATGTGTTTGCTGCAAGCCTCAAGATGAATCCTGGCATTTGGGCACATTGACACATTGTAGAAATAGTAAGTCTTTGCTTTTTGACAGTATAGTTCTGCTAAAATTTGTCCTTATCACATTTAGAAGCTGGTTTATGGAGTATGGGGTTATATTTGTTAAAGCTGTTAAGGCTTATGCTTACCAGAAGGCCCTGTGGGAAAGGCACAGCCACCGGCTGGACAGTTAGAACTCCTTTGAGTGGTGAGAGGCAGTTAGGAGTGAGGAGAGGGTCAGTTGAGTGACAGTTGGAAGTGAGATTGTGATTGGCTGGAGGAGCGTGCGGACAGTGTATGAACAAGAAGCTGATTGGGTGATAGGACACATGGACACCAGCCCTGCAGCTGAGCCAGCCAATGGATGCCCTTCTTCTGTTAAGTTCTGTTCAGCCTTGGTTTGGTTTCAGTTATGTCCGATGGAGATTTAAGGTATAAAAGGGGATGATTTCTACAATAGAGCAATCTTCAGATGCATAAGAGGGTCCATGTCACTTTGTTCCCCACTGCTACACTGATTTATGCTTTTTATATTAGTTATTTCTTTCCATATGCTGCTTCTTTGGATTTTTTTTTTTTTTTTGCTGGGGGTTTGGGTTGTTTTTGCTTGTTTGTTTGTTTGTTTGTTAATTGGGATTTTTTTGGCAAGGAACATAGTTTTCTCTCTTTAAAATGCTACACCTTTTCTTTTAAATCACAATAGCTTCAGATACAGTTAAACTCATGACAGGGAGTTCTGAATGCAAACCTTAGGTTTCAATATAAAGTCATTTAATTCCTTTGAAAATGTACTTCAGCATTCTGTTAGTAGAGAGGGAGAAAAATCCTAATCTTACTACTCCCTCCTAGAGTTCATTTGTAGTTTTACGATGTCCTTTCATGTCTATTCACCTCTAGAGAAAGTTGGGTTTTTAAACACTTATCTTGCACACTTTATTTTACCTTGCAAATCACTGAGTCTTTGGGAAGAGTGTTGGGCAAGAAATTTTCAGAATGTAGTACTTAAAATCATAGAATCACAAAATATCTTGAGTTGGCAGGGACCCATAGAAATCATCAAATCAAAAGCCCTGCTCCTTGCAGTAATACCTTAACCTAAACCATATGACTAAGAGCATTGCCCAGATGCTCCCTGAAAATGATGGCATGATATCTGTTTTCTTTTTCACAATAGCACCATTTGGTTTCCTAAAGAAAAAGTCTTAGGTAATTATACTTCATATAGGATTTTGCAGTCTCCTCAGTAACTTTTGAGACCTAAGGCCAATTTCAATCACTTTGAAGGAATGTGAGTCTCAAGAATAGAAACAAAAAGGAATGTCATTATTAGTATCCTTGTAGAAGTGTGATTTCATCCTAGACAGACATCAGAGAATCCACACAGGAAGGTGCTGTTATGAATGCCTTGGGGTTCATTTGTATGTCTGGTTACTGGTTTATCACTCTCTTTAGGCATCTTGATACAAGCATTTTGGGTAAGTTTGTCCATGCAAGACTTCCCTTGGGACATAACAATAACAAGCCACCTTCCTGAACATGAGTCGGTGAAGTTTCTCATAAGGCCCATATATAGTTCAACTCAAAAGGATTGATTTCTATTGCATTTTATCTGCTGCTCAGGCTTACTTCTAAGTCAGTTCTGGCTATTGTGCTGAAGTTTTTTGGTTTCCTCCCATTAAACAAGAACAACTTTGTGCAGTCTCAGATTTGGCCCTGCTGATAGTCATACTGCATTACACATTATCAATAAATGCTCCAAGCTACTGATCTTTAAATGAGGTCTTCAGATGCCTTGCAATCAACCTTTGATACTGTATCTAGCTTTCAGTTTGTCATTCTTCAGCTTACTTGTAAGAGTGACAGATTTTAATGAGATATAATCATTTGCATTATGCTGTCATGGTCAAAGTTCTATTATGTTTTGATGCAGTATTGACATGTTCCAAATATTTTACTTGTCATATGTTATTTTAATAGAAAAGAGGAGGCTGTTCTACAGCATCCGGAACTTTAATGAAAGAAGTTTGTTTTTTAGAGAAGTTTCTATTTTCTTTAATTGCTTTTTTCTATGGTAGATTTTCTTTTCCTTACATACTTCCTGCATCTAATCTACATGGAGAATTAATTATTTGTCTTTATAGATTCAGATATTTCCCTTTCAGCAGCCATCCTTCTGCATCTTGGACTTCTAAGACTTTTCATTTACAAGTTGACAAGGATTAAAGAATTTTAGGGGCGTTTCAATTGACATCACTAGAGGAGCATTTTAGTATTCTGAATGAAAGTTCTTATTTCTTCATGCCACTTTTGGTATCTCACTTGTTAGGCAGACTGATATACACACTTCCTTGTTCTTTCCATTTACAGTTATGTATACCTCCAGGCTTTGTCAGGCTGAATCTGGTGTTTGATTTTTTTTTTTTTTTCCATTTTAATTTAGTATCCTTCCCTGATTTCTTAGCCTTTAACAATTTTTACTTTGCATATTTCAACATTACTGAGGTGTCTCTTTCTACCAGTTCAAGCTCAAAGATACTGAACGGAAAAACATTGTTTCTGAATCTTAGGCAAAGAACCAGTAGATAATATTTTTAATCAGCCTGTGTGTTTTTTAACAGTGTCAAGAACAGTCAGTTCTTTTCTGAGCATTGAACTAGACATTCCTAAAAGTAATCACTCTAAAAAATTGCTTATATTGCATCTATATAATGCTTTTAGTTTATGTTGGTAATTATGATGCATTTTTAAAATATAAAATTAATGCAGTTTTGTGGACTGTTTAAGATGAGAAAAATAGTGCTGGAAAGCATAAGTGTAAACTTACAGAGTGTAAACCTTCTTTGTGAAAATTTGTGTGCACTAGGGGGTAGGATATTTATAAATGCCAATCTTAAGGAGACTTGTCTCCTCAGTTCCCCTAGAAAGTCAGCACAGGCACAGGATCCCACTGAGGCAGATCACCACATAACTTCAAATCCAGTTCTGAACAGCCATCTGGAGATGTCTCCTGGAGAGACCTAAGGAAGTAAATTTTCTTAAATGAAAGGGGTCTTAACCAATTTGCCTGTAACTCTATAGGATCAGGGAATAACGATATGTGCGTGGAGTGAAGCTGAAGTAAGTGTCTGGGGACAGTTTTCTAGGGAAAAAATTAACATTACACACTTTAAGTACTGTAGGAACATATTAATGGGCAAGTACCCCACAGAGTAGATCTTGCCTATTTTGCAGTATATTTTAGGTAAGAGGATACTGTGCTTGGTAGGCTAATTCTTTGTCATAATTCTTATCATAATTTGTATGCTTGTAGTAAATTACCAAATTGTTCCTGATTTTGTATACTGCAAATCTGAAGTTTGCATCTTTTTACAGGACTCTATTGGATTGTTCCAATCAGCCTCAGATGCTTGAAGCGTGGGCATATGTACTAACACTTATTGTTTTAACCTGTTGTGCAGCTAGCATTGGGAAAAGTATTTGTGAAATCTGGAAAAATAACCATTTGCTGAAATTTAGAGCTTAATTTTTCAGCATTTTATAGTGTATTTGTTTTAGGCTTGCTTCTCCTGGAATATGTCTTCATAAAAAGAGAGAGTCTGAAAGGGTACTTAATAAAACCTAGGAAGGACACAAGCATGCGTGCTAGTCATGATTGTATAACATATTCTTGCTAAAATTCTTTTTCATTTCCAAGCAAATTAATATATATGACTGTTGCATAGGTTTTCACCCTCCAGAAATAAAAACATTTTAACATTCTAGTTTTGTAAAATTACACTCCATGTGAAGTAAGGAAACAATTTATTGTAAGAATGAGAATGTAGACAAAAGTTAGGTCATTTTAGGTCATTTTAGGTCAGCATATATAATTGCCAATAAAATTGAGGGAAAACATTTGAAATGAATGTTGTCCTTTTTATAGCTATCTTGAATAATTCTACATTTGTGCATACATAATGTGGGTCCTGTGATGGTAGAAAATTTGATGACTTCAAAAACACATTACTAAATTAAAAGCTTACAAATAAATGCTCATTTGGAGATGGCCAGCTTTCCTCAATCAGGGTCTATCAAGTAATTTTCTGTGGCACTTCTATACTGCATTTGTTTTCTTTTTGTAGTTTCTGCCACTGTAGAAACTCTTCTTTTTAAGTCTATGCTAACTCTTATTGCAATAAGTATGTCTCCATTACTCTGCTAAATCAAACTCTATGGAATATTGCAGTTAGCTCATTCTCAAGGTTTTTTATGCTGGGACTAGCAGACATACAAGAACTAATGTTAGTTATGAAGTTATTATTTGTAGGATTTATTCCATTAAAAAGTTATTAAAATAGTTGTTTCAATTTTTAAGCCTATACTTCAAAGCCTGGGGGAAAAATGTTAAAATATGTATGTAGTAATTGATAGGGTTCAATGGAGTTTTCTAATAAGCTGGACAGTTTTCATAAGTGTATTATCACTGTTGGCACGCTGCAATATAACAGAGCTGGCAGTAACATCCATGTCACTTCATTATACTTAGGATTTGACTATGAAGTCTATATGAGAAGATGGCTTCAGTTATCTCTCACATTGTGGCCCACATTCAATATAGTTATTAAAACAGATTTGGATGCTACTCACAGAAACCATGTTGCTAGATTTCTTTTGTTTTACCGAAAAAAAAAAGAAATATGATAAGTAAAATTATTGTCTGTCGTTAATGAAAATTGCAGATGGTGTGAGTAAACTACATCCAGTTCTGGGGCTCTCAGCACAAGAGAGACTTGGATCTCTTAGAGTGGGTCCAGAAGACAGTAACAAAAATTATCAGAGGGTTGGAACACTTCTCCTGTGAAGAAAGACTGGGAAGGTTGCTTGGAGAAGAAGGCCCCAGGGAGATCTTACTGCAGCCTTTCAATATATAAAAAGGGGTTTATAAAAGAAGTCAGCAAGGACTTTACCAGGGTCTGTAGGACAAAGGGGCAAAAAGTTTTAAACTGAAAGTTTCAAAGGGGTATTGAGGTAGAGTTCTAAAGAGTTTTTCATGTCAATCTAAACCCATGTTTTCCTCTTTTTCTGCACCTAGCTGTGTCTTTTGAGAATACTGCTACAGTCTAGGAGATATTCACTCAGTTATACTTTCCATGGAGTGCTTTCAGTTTTGTTTTTCTCTAAAGCTCTTTGATGCACAAAACTGTTACAGCTGAGGGAAAAAAATAGAATTTTTTTTTATGTTTCACTTAACTTTAGAAAAGAATTAAATATATTAAGAAAGTGTAAATGTCAAAAAATGTAAAGTGATTGCTTATGAAGAATCTCTTCCTGTCATGCACTAAACTTAATAACTTGGTATAGCATTGCTTAATTACATTATACATTATATTTATTACATTATACAGCCTTCCAACTAACACCATCCGATTCACTGCCTTTTCTTTTATAACCTTGAAAGAGGGTGATGTGTCGTTCATCATTTCCATAACAGCCGAAGACCGTACTGTGTTCTTCCAAAGGCACTTGGAGCAGTAAGACAGTCACTATATCTCTGCTTAATGGAAGGCGTGGATTAGTAATGCCAGAAGTAGGTATCAGCAGCCAGATATCTTCTATAGAAGATATAGACCTAGACCTATTCTGGTCTGTATTCAAATCTTTTGGAAGGGGGGAGCTCAAAACTGGTATCTGGCCCACAACTATCAGTCTGAGCCACACTGGTTAGTACTGCAGGGAATGAATATTAAAATTTGCCTTTATTACGTATGCTGTGTATATATGCAAGAGGGTGTAGGTAAATTTGCAGAGCTGTGTATCTGCATGTCATGCATGCACGTATGCACATATATATGGGTGGATGCCTTATCTTTACTGTATGATAGCTAGTGTATAGGCTTTTATGTGTTTGTTCCAATCTAATAAACAACTATAATAGAATTGAATAGAGACATAATTTCATCTTCAGAGAGTGTAGCAGGAGATACATTTCTTTCTGCAAGTCTTTTGCATGTGCACACACATCTGTAGTAAATAACTTCTAAAGTGATTCAAAGTTTTCTAATCCAATTTTCTACTGAGATTAATAGCATTTTGGCAGAAAGAGCTATAAATGTTAAATATGCTGCACATGCTATACACATTGGAAATAAGACAGTGGTAACAGTGGTAAATCCTATGTTGTCCTCTCTCAAGACCTCTGAAAGCAGAATGAAGTTCTAGGTTTCTGAAGAGTGATAAATGAGGAATGCATTTCATTGTCCTTTTTTGTCTTCAGGGAGTTTTAGAGATGCTTTGAATATTTTCCCCCAGCAGTCATTTTATACAGTAGTAACTAAGAAATGTCTGTAACTGTCATGTGGTTAGCCTGGACTATTGAATTATGTCTTGGGTCCCTGAGGATAAGAAGGACAGCTGGTATAAATTAGTATAGTTCCCCTGAAACACATAATGCCATGCTGATTAATATGGACTGAAAATTTGATCTCCTTTGCCTACCTGATAAAGACAATTCATAGGATTCCTCCAACAAAGGAAGCTGTTGGAATGGGGCTTTCTAAATGAAAGTGACTGATACTCCAAGAAGAAAGATACAGAGAAGACAAATACGAAGGGGAAAAAAACCCACAGGTATTTCCATGAAGGTTCCTTTCCTGAGAGTCACTGATATTCCTTTTGTCTCTTTGAACATCTGTAAAGGAGGGTGACCATGCCCCTCTGTGTCACTGCCTGTCCCCAGTGATGAAGTTCTTGACAGCAGAGCTAAAAGATTCATCTGTGCTCCTCCTTTAGTCCTCATAGCTCACCATTTTGCCCCAGAGTTAATGCTACTTCAGTGAAAATGGAGCCATTTAGAGGTTTCCCTCTATCTTCAACTTCTCTTCAATATGTGAAAAAAATATTGAGCTAGCAAAATCTTTTTCAGGGAGTAGGGCACTATCCCCCCTGCCCACAGAGGCATGCAGAGCTTTTGAGCTCCAGAACTGTTTCCTATGCTGCCAGTGCATCCATCTCATTCCACTCTTCTGCTGCATGTAGGGCTGCTCCTGTGCTAATTTGCAACTATGCCCAGTCAGTATCCAGAGATCTCACCATAGCTGAAGTCTGACATATAGCAAGGATGTCAAAGCCTTGCCCTGAAACTTAAAGCCATCTATAAGTCCAGGCCTAAAAAATCTCCTCCCTTTTGCCCCAACATTTAAATAGCTGAACCTGAACATGTATGGGCTTTGGTTTTCTATTTTTTTTTTTCTTTAAGACTCTAACTTTGCAGTCATTAAGCATTGTAGGTAGTGATCAAACTTCTGTTCCCATTTATGTAGACTAAGCAAAACAAAATTCTGCTGTATAGAAGAACAAATGTTAAGCAGTCACAACTGGAAAAGCCTTTTCTACTACTTAAGCATACCCAAAAACACAACTCTCTTCTTTGATTTGAGATCTGAATTTGCTGCTTAATTTATAAAAAAGGAGTAGACAAGTCAACTTTCCCAAACAGTGCCTTCTTCCATGCATGAACAGAGGTAGTTCGTATTTTATAGTACTTGTTCAATACACAGTACCATTTACAAAGAAGAGAGGCTTGGGAATGCCTGCAGCAGGAAGTGTGTGTAGCAACAAGCCCCAAATGCTGGTATACATGGTGACATGTCAGAGAGAAAAGGATTACTGCAAGCATAATCATTTCTTCTGAGCTGGAATGTGGGTAATGATGTGGAGAATATGGTTAACTTAGAAGGGCTTTAATTCTTGTAGGAGGAGACTGGATGAAAATATATGCCTGCATGAGAAGCTGAACAAGTATGATTCTATGATTAGGGGTTTTTTCCCAGAAATTTTAAATTACATCATCACTTTTTTTTTCTTTTTCTGTGCCTTTTCTTTTTCTGCCTTTTCTTTTTGTCCCTTTCTGTGTTCCTGAAGTCAAGTCTATATTGCACAGTGCTGGGAAAAGAATCAGACTTTTGTGAACTCCCTCCCATCATATTCATAACAGTTAATTTTTCATGGTGCTTACTGAAATAATCTCAGCTTTGTAAATTGGATTAATTTAATCAGGTCATTTACTTTTCTGTGCCGTAGTCTAAATGGGTAGAAGTTGCCATAGTCTAGTTACAAAAGATACCATAATCTCTTCAAGTCTCCCCATAGTTTATTAGCTAAAGATACTGCTCTTTTAAAGACATTTTGTTATGTGCTCTCTGTTTAGAAATGAACTTTCTGCTCGGATGGATGTAGCAATTATCATATGCCATCATTTTTGGCTTTTTTTGTTTTAATGGGAGAGTTTTAGCCAGACCTCTTTGGCTGTAGAAATTAAACTCCATGCAAACAGGAGATAAATTTGATTGCAATGCAAACTGACTATCTCATTTGCAAGTCTGTCATACTGATCATGCTGTATTGCAAACTACAGTTTATGAATAAGTAATGCAAAAATGATTGTACCTTTACAGATAAATAAACAATCTTTCCTGGTGTTTTGGAACTGAATTTGAAACAAGTTTCTCAGAATGCAAACATTTCCCAATATTCCCCACTCCCAGCAGTGGTTTGGCCTCAGTCCTTTGGTTTGGATTCACACAGAAATGATGTCTCATTGCAAATCTTGAATTCATAGTAACCTAGCATGAGGGCAAGGCAATAACATTTGGTCAGAACTATATCTTTAAGCAGTGTTAACCTATGTGTGTTGAACAATGCTGGTCTGATGTCCAGTATATATGTGTCTATTTATAAACAAATAAACAATTGTGTGTGTCAGCTGTGTACACAGAGCCCAGATTTCATGAACTGTAAATTATCTCATTTGATCACAGAAAGATTCCCTGAATTATTGCATAGTATTAGAGATTTTTACCCTGTTAATATTGGAATATTTATATAAATAGTAAAACTTTTCCCATTCTGTTTTTATGAAAGGAAAACCATTGCAGAAGAATAAAAATCCTAGGGGACTGTTACTACTGTGTATCAGGATTGACCCAGCCCAAAACAGATCATGCCCATTGCTGTGTTGAAATGGGACTGGATATGATTGACACCATCACGTAAGTACCATGGTGAACCCAGACAGGAGTGCTGCAACAGCTCCTATGTGGTGTTCAGGGGGTGTGCTCTTAGAAAAATATGAGTGTCTGCTAGCACTACTCACCTGGCAAGTCACTCTCTTGCATTCAGAGCACAGGATCTTGATTTCAGGTGCGGCCACTCTAGACATTGATTTTCCACTCCATTTAATCAGTGTAAGGAGTAAGTGTGCAAATTGTGTATGTAGAGGCACATACATGTACTGAATAGGTGGCAGAAAGATAATAGGAAATAAGAAAATATATCCTATTGCCTATTGCCACAATGAAAGCAGTCAAATTTGTTGTTTTGCAGTGATAAACATTGGTCATTTTGCACACCGGTATGTAAACTCAAAACCAGTCCTGATGTATGCCTGTTGTATATGTGCTTGTAGTCTCAAAATCATAACCTGCTGATTATTCCTTTTTAATGTAATGTTTAAGCCTTTCATTTATTCTGCTTTTAGAAATGTAATGTGAAATTTAATTTGCTGCTCAGATTTTTGTTTATGCTTGAGAGGTCTACATTGAATATTATTTTGCCAAGACAAAAAATATGGATGTGAGAGAATTGTGAATGGCCTTTTAGCTGAAGATGGAGATTTATTTCATTACCCAGGAGAGAAAGGATAAAGATGTGAAATTTCTTCACAACTGTATTGCCCACTTCTCCTTTTCATTTGCTAAATGTACTACAGAATCTCTCAGTGTGAAGAGTTGGGTAAATTAATTCATTTTCTCCCTTATTCAATGCAAGTTCATAATTTGTAAGCATTGTAAAATTGATAAAATACTTCATAATCTCTTAATCTATAATTTATTATAATCTATGGTAATATAAAATCCTAAAAGAATATGTGTATTCTTTCAGCAGTATATGGATACTCCATTTATAAGGAAGCCCTGAGCTTTAGAAACATAATTAGATGTACAGGTCTTGTACACATTTTTCAAAAGCCTTTTGGTTTGTTTGGGTGTTTTTTAAATCTCTGGAAGGTGATAGATTATGTTCTCATCATCTTTGAAACCTAGCATTAATCTTTAATTCATTAGTTGTGCTGTATTTCATGTATACAAGTAAGGTATTGATATAGCTGTTGGAACTTTCCTCTTTAAAATATTTCAGTTTTATTATTGAAATGAACATGTTCCCTTTTTAGGGTATATTTTATTGGCTACTGACATGATAATGTAAACTTGAAAAACGAGTTGAATTAGAAAAGAATGAACTGGGACTGTTCAGCCTGCAGAAGAGAAGGCAAAGAGGGATTCTTATCTATGCAGACAAATACCTGGTGAGAGGGAGTAAAGAGGACAAAGCCGAACGTTTCTCAGTGACATCCAGTGCCAGCACGAGAGGAAATGGGCACAAACTGAAAAAAAGAAATTCAATTTCAGTAGAAGAAAATCTTTCTTTTATTGAGGAGATAGTCAGATACTCAACAGGTTCCACTGAAAAGTTGTGGCATTTGTGTCCTTGTAGAGATTTAAACCCAGTACAGTTCTAGACAAACTTCTGTAGCTGGCTGCTGTCTGAGCAAGTATGTTCATCTAGATGATTTCCAGAGGCCCGTAGCAGCATCAGCAACTTTGCAATTTAAAGCGGATGAGCTGTAGTATGTTATCTAGACATGTTTGGTCAGAGGTTGTGGTAGAAGATAACTGTCCATTTCAGGATTTTATTTTTTAAAGAATCCATAAATTTTGGGCTTTTTGTGTAGTTAGTGGTCAGAGCATGGTGAAAGGGCAAGATGGGTAAGAGGCAAGGCTTTAAGACAGTGCCAGATTTACTTAGGATTGTTTGATAGCTAGGGACCTATTCTACGTTCTTTGTGCATGAGCACAATTAGTCTCTCTCCTTCACAGAAACCAAAGTTAGAATATAGATTCCCGAGACTAATTTGTTTTAAAATATGTTTAGTAAATGAAAAGGAGAAGCTAGGAATTTCTGACAGTGCAGATGGAATCCAGCATTTTAAACTGTATTGGTATGATTATTAGGCTTTGTTTATCAATTCCATGAGATACAAAGTCACTTTTTTTAAACTTTCCCCTTTCATGCAGAGGTGGATGCCAGCCTGTAGTCTTTTTAAAGTCTATTCACTTTACTGTAGAATTCAGGTCTTGGCACTGTAAATTTATGCTTGGAATTTGTAATCCCTAGTGACAGGTTTGTCATGTTTCCTGGGATGGATGAATAAATAAATAAATAAATAAATAAATAGATAGAATAATTTGAACCATGATTCATATGATGGATCTGTCAAAAGTGTGCATCCCAGAGATATGTACTAACAAGAGGTGGGTTTTTTTCCTGGAAAATCAAGGAATAGAAACTTCTATGTCTGATTGATGGTTCTGTGATTGGATTGAGTTGAATGTGTTCATATAAACTGACACATTCCATTCTCTTCATGTTCTGCGTAACTGTTATTTAAGTATCCTACAATATGGTGTTGAATGTATCTTCTGAGAACATAATTTTCAAAGTATTATAAAATAATGACAAATTTCACAATTTCATCCACCTTCCTCAAAGTGTTTTCTTCAAGGGAAAAGAACCAAAATAATTATGGGAGGAGCTTTTCATTCTTAAAAACTGATAAAACAGATAGTGTTACATTCTGCTTCTATTCCAGAAGAATTTTTGCAGGCATTGTGTCAGTGCCTCAGTACAGGCCCGATGTCTGTTCTACTTTACAGTCACTTACAACACCATGGCAATGAGTGAAGTTTTCAATACCACCAAAATTGCTCTTACCTTGAGTTTTGACTGCCAGGCTTTTGTTAGTAATACAATTAAAATTATCATATTACTGCCTCTAATGTGTCATGTATTTCTCTAACGTTGCAGATGTCCTCACCTTGGTTATGAACATTGTGTTAGGCCAAGTACTCTCTTCAACTTACTTTAATTGATTGCCACAATTGAAAGTTTCAGTCTCATGTACTACAGTGTCTTACCTTCTAAATAGATATATTTGTTAGCTAATTGCCATGTAGAAAATTATGCCCAGCTAACAAAGCTCTTCCCTCCCTCATTCCTCCAAAAGCTATCTAGAGTTCTGTTTTAAGCAAGTGCTATGGGGGAAAATTTATACACTCTTACTAGTTTTGTCTTTCCTTTGACAGCACTTCATCAAGGATATAATTTTATTAAATAATTCCTTGACTCAGCCCAACAACTCCTCTTAGGAGGTGAAATGTGGTGAAATGACACACTTGTTTAACTGCATTCAATAATGTTGCAGAGCAAGACACAATCTGTAATGTTTCCACTTGGAAATAAGGAGAGATTCTGAGTGAGCAGTATATAAATACTAGATTTTGGACTGGGTCAAAATACTCAGGTTAACATTCATAAACTTGTCAAAACATTAATGGAATCCGGAATCATTCCTGCTGTCACACCAACAGTACATTTTCATATGCTTCTTCCATTAACACCTTACTGGTATGCCATTTTAGTACTGACTCAGAGGAAATTCCATCACTAGCTGCATCACTGACTGTGTAGTAGCAGGGAGCAAGGCACGGTAGGGGCACATCTGGGGATCACAGCAACTGCTGCTGACTGCTTTATTTCAACCTACATGTATTGTGGTGAAGAGGGGAAGGGTTGCTTTAGAATAAGTACCATCTGACCTTCTTATTGAATGTTGTTGCTGCTTCTGGGCTTTGAAAACATCTGAAGTAAACTGTCCATGAACCCTTACTTCTTAGGAACTGGGCAACACAGTGGGGTTTATCAGCTATTTTCTGTGATACATAGGTGATTTTATCCCGAATGGATGGCTCCACCTAATGTGAATGACTCCACCAGTCATCATGTAAAACCTCACAGATGGAAATTGGGCTTATTTGCACCTGGGGAGGTTTTTGCACTGTGGAGGTTCATGTGCAAACTGTCTTCTTTTGATGGTTTTGTTCATTTGCTGACCAAAAGCACCAGGAAAGGGAGAGTTTGCGTTAAGTCCAATGGAAATATCATGTTTTCCTGTGTGATTTTTGTCTGAGGAAATAGACAGAAGCATTAACTTCCATAATGTCAACGCTCTTGAAGCTTTTCCCTATGCCATCCAAAAGTTCAGGGCCTTGAAATGTTTGAACTGGCAGGAGTGAATTGACCTAAGTTTTTAGAGAACCAGGAGCTGCCTTTTTAAGAAGCTGTCTACCAGTGGCAAAAGCTTCATCAACTTGTCCTCTGCCAAAGAAAGCCAGCAGCCCTTCAACAGCCATGACTCTGTCCTAGTGCTCTGTGTAGCTGAGCAATACTCAGGGGAAGTGTATATAATTGAACCAAAAATCATATCTATGCCTTTAACAAGGAAACATTCATTCCTTCAGATATTTTTAGACCTAAAGAAAAGACCTAAATAATTATAAGAAATGGCATGCAGAGCTTTTTTGTTTTCCTCCTGGAATGCTCAGGAGCACAGGTCTGGAGCTGTTTGGCAGGTGATCTAAATTACTTGTATGGCTTGTAGCAGCACATAAAATATTTGCAGTTAAGGAGGGAACTAACATTTAAAGGCTTTGTAGGATATTTGAACTTTAAGGGTAGATGCTTTTCTTATTAGTCAGTTGCATAGACTCTGAACACAAATGGTTTAAAAATAAAATGTTTTTTTTGATTTCCATTTGTTTCTGGGCCTACTTTTCTGTTAACATTTGGAAAAACTTTAGTATAGGAACCTATGAGTGAATAAGTTATTATGAGTAATTACTCATTATTTGAGAAACTCCTATTCCTGGCTTGTTTGTGAAGTGCCGATATTTTCTCAGAAATGTATTTATAATTCAAAATACCTCAGTGGACATTTTTGTGATTTTATTGCAGAAATGTTGATGTTGTTTGGGAACATTGATACAGGTTAGCACATGGTCAGAGTGTAATGAACCATGTGTAAATGTATCAATCTCTGGGGGTCCAGCCTTTGCAGAGAAGTGGCTAAAATTAATTAGCGAGACTGCTCTTCCGAGGTGTTTTGTAAAGTAAAAGGTTTTATAAAGAAAAATATCAAAATAACAAACATTACAGAAAACAAAGGAAAAGCTGTGCACAGGTGTCTGAGAAAACATGACACCCTGCTAGAAACACTCCAAAAAGCCCTTTCACTTCCTTAGTGCTCCTTCCTAAATACTGAATGTTATAGAAAGGACAGTTTGGCTTGCTGCCAGTAAGATCACCAAGAGGCTTTGAATTACACTCTCAGAGGCCAATCCGTGCTCTTGGGGTGGCGCTGAGCCAATTACATAAGAGAAAAACACAGAACTTTCTAGTCAAACTTCCTAAAATGTCTAAAGGTAAACTGAAATTCCCTATTTGGAAACACCTGCTGGGGGTATGGGATGCATCACTACATTTCACCCTTTGTTTATTACAAAAATGAAACAGAAGAAAAATAGTTACTTTGAAAAAAGTCTCACTTTTTTTGATAATTATAGTTATGTTAATAACTTCTTGTTTAATAATTTGGTTTTGTAACTTAATTGTGGTATTGTGGATTAAATACTTTTGAATTTGGTACTTCCTTTTCTTTTTTAGTCAATTATTTCAATTATTAATTTTTTAAGATTAATACTTAGTCTAATTGATTATGAATTTTATTTTACTTTTGGAGAGATTTTTTCAAGTGAATTATATTCTTTTGTTTGCACAAGTTCTGGGCTAATGAGACTTGGAAACTCTCTAACATATAGTTTAACAACAAGATACTAACATTAATATGATAGTAATAACTTAGAAAAATTTTTAGTACAAACAATACTCTAACTAGTTTAAACTTTACAAAAACTCAGTCTCTACTTTGAAAATGCTCTAATGTCTCTTCTGCTGGGTTGTGTCAAAGTGTAGAAGTCTTTTTTGGAGACATGGTTTAGCTGTCAGTGTTTTTTGCATGGTCCGTATTTGGTGTTTTTTGATGTTCTCTCTTTCTTCTGTAGTTGTGACTTGACCTCTTTTCCAGGACCTGTGGAGACAAACAAAACTTCCTCCCTGCCATAAAAAGGCAGGCTCAAAAATTGTCTTATTTCTGGAATTTTTATGAATATGAGAAATTAATATATATATATATCCTCTAGTAATGCTGACTCCTCCATTTTTTATGGAATGTGTTTCTACAATAGCTTGGTCTTTGAACGAAGTAGTTATATTGTGTGGTAAATTCGATATTTGATATGCTGAAAAATTTGTAATTTTGAAAACTGTACGTTTAGAAATGAGAAGTACTTACAAGAAATGCTTTAATAGTATGTTTGGTGTTTTTTATGTGTTGAGGTAGAACTTACTTTAAAAAGCGTGTAGTCAGACAAATGAATTTATTTGAATATTGTGTTACATCTGTTTGCCTTTAATATTGGAGGCTAATTTTTATTGTTACTGATTGCATAGCTAATTTTTGATGGTTTAGGCATGGTTGCTTTTTCCTGATTTAGAGATATGTGAGATACTTTTTACAAGTGTTGATGTATTTTGATGCAAACTGCATGGTTAAAAGTTTGTTATTACATTACTATTTGATATGAAACTTAGGAATTTAGTGTTTGATTTAATATATGTGACAAAACACGGCTGCTGTTGAGAAAAAGAAAAAAGATTAGGTGAACTTTTTGAGTAGAGAGGTCTTTGCCTTTTCTATTACTTGTAACATATAAAGAATTTGTTAATATGAAATACGAACTTTGAAAAACATGTAGATAGGTGCTTTTTTGATTTTGAGATATGGCTTTTAGATTTTCTTAAAATCTGATTTTTATCTTTTGATATTTGGACTTTGCTGTATGATTATGAGGTTTTTAAATTTTCATGAGCTATTTTTAAAAACAAATTGGTTTTAGGGGTGTATGTATTTTAAAAGGTTTTTCAAATTAATTTCAAAGATTAATTTAATAATTAGAGGGTTTTCTTGGTAATATTTACAGAGGTAATTTGCAAAAAACTTCTGAATTTTGAAGTAACGATTCCAAGTAGATATATGGGCTAGCAAATTATTTTTGCAAAAACTTTTCCTGTAAAGGAAAAAATTATTTAGGAATTAGCTTTTATAATTAGCTTGAAATATAGATTTTTTTTGGGCCAGCTACTACAATTTTACTTAATTGACAAAACAAAAAGGCTTATTTTAAACTTATTAGATGGTCTTTTTCTCCAAATTTCACTGAAAGATCAATTTACAAAATGAGATTTTCTTCCAAAGCTATGAAAAAATTTAACAGGTTAGGTTAGAGTTTTAAGCTTCTTCCTTGGTGATTACTTGCGATGATTTTAATGTGTGATTTTAATTTTCCTCAGTGCATGGGTCTTAACAGTGTCTCTTGCCTCTGCCGGAGCCGGCTGACTCCGGGGTGCTGGGTTTTTTTTCTCTTGGAGGATTTGAGGAGAAGAGAAATCACTGTTTCTTGTCTTTGCCTTGTTCTGCTCTGTCACTGGAACTGGGGTTGGTGTAGGGATTTTGACTGTGTTTTCTGCTGCCAGAGCCGGGCTGGCTCCTGGATGCTGCTGTTTTTTTCTCTAATGTCACTTGGTTGATGTTTCATTGTTTCATTCAGGGTCTCTTGCTTGGGATTGGTGTCTGCCTCTTGTCACTGGGCACGGCAGGTTGCGGGGGAAGGCGCTCCCACCCCTGCTCTCTTCAGTACCTTCGGGGCTGCTCAGCTCTCCCCAGCCTTGCTACCTCCTCCCCCGCTGTTTGGTAGGGTGAAGGGGAAAGGGCACAACCTTCGAGACACTACTCCATGTTTCTGCAGTTACCCGAGCTGGGGGGGTGTCTCCCTGTGCTGAAGGGGGTTATGAAGGCTGTGACGAGTTGGAGTGGGTGCCTTGCAAGGCAGAGGTAACTGCCCAGATAGGTGAAGCAACATGGCTTCTCCACGTGGATGCACACAAAAGACTTATTTTTTCAGTGCGTTTTTCAAATTTCTGCACGGCACATTCTTGGCCTCGCTTTTCTTTTTATGATTGTTGATAGAAGGGGAACGACAGAAACAGAAAGATAAATGGATTTAGGAGACAGGAAGTTCACTCATATGGTCAGTGTTCATTTGCTTTCTGTATGGGGGGGCAGGGTGAAGCCATCCGTACTGCTTCTTATTAATTAAAAAAATATGGATATTGAT
>VXBB01011809.1:90840-120486 GCA_013399915.1 Illadopsis cleaveri | reverse complement strand
CGGCGCTGCGCTATGCGGTGAGTGCCGGGCCGGGAAGGGGCTGTGCGGGGCCGGGGCGCCCACGTGTGCCATGGGGTGGTGGGAGCGTCCGTCTGTCCGTCCGCACAGGCGTGGAACCGCGGGTCAGGGGGAGGTGGCCGCAGTCCAGCCCCGGCGAGGACTCGGTGCGCGCAGCCTGCAGGCAGGGCGTCGAGCTGGAGGCTTTCCCCCACTTTCCTACCTGGAGTGTCGCGTTTTGCTGGAGATGACATAAAAATAAATGTATTTTTAATTACTGAAGGAGAGGGCGATGCGGCTGCCGGCGGCAGGAGCGGTGGCGGTGCAGCCTCTCGTCGGGGTAGCGGGGCGCTCCGGCTTAGGGAGTGTCGGGGATCGCGGGAGCCCCGTGTCCGGCCCCGCTGGCCCCTTGTGCCGTCCGCGGGCTGGGGCTGAGCCCGGCACCAGGAGTGCTCTCGGGGGCCGGTTCCGGCACCGCTCCCGCCGCGGTTCAGATAATAATACCATACTTTAGTTCATTTCCTTCACGAGAGCTGGTGCTGTTGAGAAGCCGCTGCACTTCCACCAGCCTTATTAGGAACATTTTCTCGTTTGCTCTGGCAGGGGAAAGAAAAAAAAAAAAAGCCGCGTAAAAACAACCAGCTGCCTCCTCTCCTGAGGTCATAAATAAACTCCAGCGCGAGTAATAGCATGCGAGGGCTGGTGCTGCTCTCGTTTGCACCCATGTTAGTGATGAATAATTTTATTGCTGTTGTTAAAGTTGTGTGGGAATTGTCAGTCGGAGCAGTTTTGCTTCACTGGTCCTGGGAGCACGGGTGCTGGATTGGCGGGACGGGTTGATGGATTTCAAAGTGTATCAATTACGGGATGCACTGCGATGTGCTTTTTTTTCCACTTGCTTCACTTCGATTCCTTTAGTAGTGGATATGAAATTAATCGGGTTTTTATACATCCTTTTTTTTAAAAAAAAAAGCTTGTGTTAACAATTTGGAAGAGACTGCTTGGGGTTTTTTGGGCAGCAGGGTTTAATGTCTGTCTCTATACATGTTTTTGTACCCACTCAGCTGTAGGTGTTAGTGCATTCAGCTGCTGTAATAATATGAGAGTTTTTAGAGGTACTGGTAAGTTAGCTAAATTAGTTAATGGGAACAAATACTTTTGGTACTGTGTATGAGTAGTGATAGTGATTTCACCAGGAATCTAGTTATCATACATCAAACAAATTGGAACCACTTCTTTCAATAGAGTAATGGTGCCATGAATACTCCGATGTGTGGAGACCACTGCCAGTCACATCATGTGCTAGAGCCATGAAACTTTTATTACTTCCTGTGATTGTGCTTGTCAGTCTACCATTAACTACTAGTTGCAAACACATTATTGTCTCTGTCAGTTGGGTGTCAGTCCTGTTTCATGCCCAGAGCCAGCAGCAGGTAGTGCATTGAATTCAGGACAGCAGGCATGCAAGGGAAAAAGGATGGCCAGTCATATCGGGTGACCATTGCCCCTTTGGCAAAACCCCTGCTCTTTGATTGCTATGTATTGCGGCAAAAGGAAAACTGCACACCTAAGAGTGAAACTTCAAAATATTTTTTCCTATTTTAGGATATATTTCAATGATGAAATAGTAACACATGTTACTATGTCTTGGAGATAAGTGACATTTGTAGTTGATATCACTGATTTGCCTGGAGAATAGGGGTCTGGATGCTGTGCATTATCCATGCATAGACTTAACATGGAGTCTGTGAAAAACCTAGATGAGCAGAAAAGCTCGTTGACTTGATGATGCGCTAAGACTGTAGAGCTTTCTTGTATTGAGACCTTAGTAATTACCACTTAAATGTCGCAAAGTACCGTTCTCATTAAGTAATTGCGTGGTGTAAATACAAATCAAGTTCTTGGATTGTTTTGATAACTGTGAAATAAAAATTATGCGTGTTATACCATTTAATGGCGATTAATTTATTGGCAGAAGAAATTATAGTGATTTCTGTGGTGAGCTTCTCTTCCGATTTTCAGGACTGATAATTAAAGTTTCATGGTTTTCATAAAAGGAAGCATCTGCACCAGCATCTTCGTTCCAATCAGCAGTGTGCTTTTGAAGGAAGTCTCCCAGTCTTCCCCAGTTGTGTGCTTTGCTTCATGTCTTGGGGTAGCCAGAGCATGGGAAACATCCTTTGTTCAGGTGGTGCTGAACTGGGGAAGGTGCTCCTGGTGCTGCCCAGAGCTTGGAGGGTATTTGAGCCTCAGGACCAAGCTAGAGTCAGCTAAACTTGGAAAATTCGTGTTGTTTGGACATTGGATCCGCTGTACCGTCCCCTGAGCTCTGCTGTGTGCTGCAGCCAGTTCAACATAATAATGCAGCCATAAATCAGCAGGGATGGCACTGCCATTCTGAGGCTTCCTAATGTGTTTGCAAGTGTAGCTTATGCAAGCACAGACTTAATAGCTTAAGACTGTTATGTCAGTGGGTATGATCACATCACCTATAGCGCATTGCATCTTGTGTGTGTGTTAAGTGAGAGTGGGATGACTGATAGTTATGTCACAGTTCCATTTTGAACTCAGCATTGGTGTTGATTTACCAAAAAACTCCACTGGGAAAAAAGGTAATTTTAATAAGCTGAAACATTATTTTCAATGAAAAGTAAATGAAAAGAAACCAGCCAGTTGAAAATGAATAAAAATATATTATTGAAGGAGTAGGTGTAAAAAAAACCCAAGAAAAACAAACCAAAATGCAGAATGAGAGATAGTTATGCTTGCATTAGATCACAGGAACATTTTTTTTTTCCTCCTAATATCTTTTCACTAGTCCAAAGACCTCTTCTCCCTTTCTCATACATTAATATGACATTTTTATTAAAACTTGTAGAAAGATAAAGAATATCTCATTCTTGATGTGTGTTGCCTGGCCAAACTGTACCTTTCAATTTTTAGACATGGATTAGTTTTACTTGCCCACTAATCATCTGGATGAATTACTCTGAATTGAAAGCTCTTTTTGGTATTGTGGTGTTTGTAACTGATACTAAAATCTCCAAATGTTCCAGGAACACTTTTCATATAGTTTTGTTAAGAAGGATGGTCACCTTCCTGACTTGGAATTTCTTTCTGTTTGTTGCTAAATTCTTTTTTTTTTTTTTTTCCCCATCTTAGTAGCTTTATGGGGGAACTAAAAAGCTGCTTCATGTATTTTGGCTAAAACACCAGAGAGATCCATGGGTTACTTGAGATGTAGAGTTTTTTTATGTAACAAAAAGACTCAAAACAGCCTCAGCTGTTGCCCAGTCAACTGGCCCCTCAGTGGTTCAAAGCAGGAAGCTTTGAGAATGATCTGGTTTGTATATAGCCATTTTAATCTTAGTGTAATATCTTTAATCTTGTTTTGTCTTGAAACATTTACCAGAAAGGATTTCCCTCAAGGGAAAGGACATTTTACCCTGATGAGGAAACTCTGGCTGTCTTTCACCAGGGAATATGAGAAAATGGGGAGGAGCTGGGATTTGGAAGTGGCTGCCATGACTTGAGGAGTACCCTGGGGAATTAATCTGAGAAGAAGATACAAGACTTTCTTGGGGCCAAAAATTGAGTGTTCTGGCATCCAGAGTGGAAGGGATCTGTGAGTCCCTGGACAACACAACTTGGAGTTGGTTTAAGCTTCTGAATCTGTTGCTGATAATGAGGTCACCTCAAATTCTGACATTGGAGAGTATTTTGAGAAAAGAAGAGTTCTTTTCCCAGCCTCCAGCAGTGTTTGGGGCATTGTATTGTGTGTTTGCTCAGCCTGTGTCCAGCTGACCCCTTGCTGGGGTGATAGGCGGACTTGCTGCTCACTCTTTAGTGTCTGAAATCCATGAGTCTGCACGGAAGGATGGAGAAAACAAAAGAAGCAGTTTGCATGGGAAACTATGACACTAGCAAACCTCCTGCTTTCTGGAGCACAGAGGGAGTAAAAAGAGGATAATAGATATTTTTGCCCAATATTCCAGTTGTAGTAATGCTAACTGTACTTCAAAAGAATTAGATATTAGAATAGTTCAAAGTGGAGTAGTGAGATTGGTGATGACACTGTAAAACTGTAAACTGGAACTGTAAAAATCTCCTTGTGAGGAGGACCCAAGCACTGACATCCTCCTGTGGGCTTGCTTGTGTTTTGCAAGAATCCACTTTTAAAGACAGTTGCTTGTGTTTCTGATTTCAGGACGTGTTGCCTCATGACTTGAGCCTTCAGCCACTCATGGATTTTAACAACAAACTTAGATGCCGCAAGTAGACCACATTTGTTACCATAATTGTAGGAAATCCTACAAGTAATTTATCTTTCTGGACTAGTAAGCGCACTGCTTTCACCTAGACCATTTCACTGGTTTCTCTCTCTTCCTGACAAGCTTGCCGGGAAGAAACAGCAAGCCCCAGGCTGGACCCATGTGTATCCAGATCAATCATAATGTATGTTTGTACTTAGGTTTGGTGAAGTTAAGGGCAGGCTGTGGGCTGGAGAGTAAGTTCCTTCTCACCAAAAAGTCTTGCATATCTCTATTCCACAAGAGGTAGCTGGTTATTTTCTCCTATCCTGAATACTCACAAGCAGAGTTAACTTGTTCAGGAAGTTTCATTGCTCTGTAGGTGTTGTTTTCAAATTAGGGAATTTTGAAGAAAACTACCAGCTAAGCAGGCTACAGAAGAGGCAATTAGCAGTAGAGGAATAGTTAAATGTCAGGTTTCTGGCATCTGATTCTTGGATTTTATTTGTCAAGGACTTATGGTCACCATGCATGTTGGATTTTTTGGAAGGAGGAATATGATTTCTGATGACTGTTGAGTCCAGTGCTTCATTCTTCATTTGGGAGAAATTCCCAGTGACAGTGGTGACTCATGCTGACACTTCGGCAACATTTGAAAGTACCTTTATTGCTAATCTCTAAGGAGCATATATAAATATAGGAAGTGAGTGCTCTTTGTCACTCAATATGAACACCAAGGCCAAGCTTTGATTGGGATTGATGGAATCTGAAGTGAGTCAGCTGGTTTTTATCTGCTCTGCAAAGTGGCCATGAATTAACACCGAAGAGTTGGAATCCAGGGCAGACAGGAGGCAGGGGGCTTGTGTGTCTCACAGGACTTAAAAAAAAAAATTACAGGCAGTAGATTTCTGTTTTGATCAGATTCTAATTTTTTACAGCTCTTGAACACCTCATGTATTCTGGGAGCTCTTCACTGACATGTGGATATCAATGTTCTTCCTTGTATTTGCTGGAGAAAGATGGGGGTGCAGGTGCAGGTTGAGTTGGGCAGGGCATGCTAGGTTTGGTGCAGAGCCACACTGATGCAGTTTTATTAGTCTGCTCCCAGATACTGTGCAGGAATAGAAGCGGCCTAAAGTATGGAGAAAGTGGCCACCCTGTGCATAGACAGCAGAAGGTAAAGCTTCCCTTTATTCAGTTTGTCTGTCTCTAACGTAATCTGTCCCTGCAGAGCAATTACAGTTCTTGTAATAATACTTACTAAGGTGCTGTTTAATAAAACTCCCACATAAGTCGGTCTTCAGAGTTTCTCTTCAGAGGGGCACACAGTCGTTAGGCTGAGATGTGGTGCTGTGCTTCCCCAGGAAAGTCTATGCTGATACTGCTTCTCCAGGAGAAGATTGATTCAGCCAGCACTAGTCCTTTGCAAAGCTTCAGGATGAGGTTTTGGGCTCAGGTCTGACTGAGCAGCAAGGTCATGTGTGGCTAAAATCAGCAACCTGTGCCTGGAATGAAGGCTAGCCATGTAGATGAAGTGCAAGATGAGGATTTCAGTCTCTGTTATGTCCTTTTTTGGTGATTTTTGAGCAAGGCTTTTCTCTGGTCCTTTTTCATTTTTTTTCTTTCCCTGTAGAAATACTTCTCTTCCTAAAGGAACCTGTGTGTGGAAACACATGCTAGCCTTTAGAGATTGTTCAGGTGTGAAGGTGGCGTGAATACAGAACTACCCTGAAGTAAAAATGTTGAGCTCCATCTAGTCAATATTCCCCAGGCAAGCTGATGGTTTGTATATCAGTTCTGTTTTCCAGAAGCTTTTTGAAATTTGCAGATGTGTCTTCACACTTCTTTCAGCCTGAGGAGTGAAACAAATGGAAGATGATTGAGGTCACAGATATATTTAGATAGTTGTTATCTTCAGTTCCAAATTGGTTACCTTTTATGCGCAGATGTCTGTGTAGAATTGTGAGGAAGGAGATTTACTTACTCAAGAGATTTGTTTCTGTAGAGTTATATATAGTAAAACAGTTTTGCTGGCTACAGCTCTTCAAAATTTCATATATATTTAGAATTTAAATCTTAAATGAAAATGACACCTACAGGGTATTTTGGTTTACATGTCATCAGGTAACCAGGGATTTTTGAACTTCTTTCATTTGTCTGCTAAGTACCTCTGTTGTTCACCAAGTATTATTTCTATGCAATGCATGGTTGCTGCTCTTGTTCTTTACCTGTAGCAGAAATACATCTGAAGTCTTAGTGAATTGGAAAAGATGTACTCAGAGTTCAAATTCCACACTATTGCTCCCTTTCTATGACATTTGAGAATATAGAAAGACATTTCACTCCATGGAGTGAAATGGCTTTTTCTTGTCTAGGGAATAAAGGAGGTCTGCATGCATTTGTATTGCTACAAAGAGAATCTGACAGCCTTTCTGTAGCATGCCTTGGCTGACAAGTCCACATGGTTCACATTAAGTTTCTCTAAAGGGGTGTCAAATCTTAGTGCTCCCTTGGGAGGTACCTGGATCTTATCAGGCATGGCTGACTCAAAAAGAAAAGTAAGGAATGTTTTTTCTTTCTAAAGCTTACTATCTAAGTGTTGTTGGTAGTTCACATTTAAAAGGATTGTCTGAATATATCCTCTACTAAATCAAAAAATGTTATGATTTGCTGATGGAAAATTGAATATTACAGCAGTACTTAAATAGGCTGTATTTAGTGTTCCGTTGCTAAGGGCAACCTAGGTAAAGTTTGAGTGTTTCAGGCTGTGGTGCCTTCAGGTATGCAGGAAGAGTAAGTGCTGATCTTAACTACCTGCAGGATAGTCTGCTGTTATTTCATACTTGGATGCTTTACATTTTTGAAGCAAGTGATTGAAGCTGTGGAAATTATACTGAAGTCTGTTGATATTTCGTCATACAATTGAATTGTTTACTTCAAAATATTATCTCATACTTTTGTGCATTAGTTTATATGAATCTGATTATTGGTCACTTTTGCTGTGCTGCCATGAAGATAGATGATCCTATGATTTTATAACTACTACAATTCTATGTAATTATAGTAGATTAGAGCCTGTCTTCACTGGTTTTGTTTACTGTAGATGATCAATTTCTTTGAAATCAAGCATCTTGTATGACTAAGTCTAGCTATAGTACTCAGACTTTGGCTTGAGTGTCTTATCTCCTGAAACTTGCTGTTGTTTTCCTTTGATTTTGATGAAGTTATAATATTTGCAATGTTTTAAGTATTTACAAAGTCATTTGTGTTGTTTGGGGTGTCAGATATGATGTAGAGACGCAAATTAAATGGTATTTAATGATGACTATTTTTCCCTTTTTCCTGTTAGTTTGTAAAAGGTCCTGTTACGCTCATCTATACGTGACTTGGCATATGGATTCAGTATCCTTGCTGGCTGAAATTCTCATTTGCGTGATTACTGTATTTTTTCCAGTCTGGCCCTATTAATAAATATCCCGAGGCTTGCAAAGCACTTTGTTTAAACACAAACTGTGGAAAAGAATCTGAAGATCATTGTTTGATTAAGCTCGCTTAAAAACTTGGAAGTGTATTTCTGCTTTCCAGGTGGGGGTTTTGAATGAGCACAGTGTGTAGAGCTATCTGTATGAAAACCAAAGCAAACCCATAAACAAATTGTGCTGGAAGAAAACCATAGGTACTTGCAGCCTGGTCCTGTTCTTGCTGAAATATGTCCCTGCTCTTGAAACAGATGTGGAGTCCAGCTTTGTGCAGAGGCCACACCCTCCGTTTCCCTTGGCAAATTGTCTCACATTCCAGCGACCCTCTGGATAAAACATTCTTTAGTTGGTACTGTGGCCTTAAGTGTTTATTTTTTTCTGCTGTGGTAAATTGTTCTTGTCCTGTATCACTGCAAGCTGTCATTAATATTTGCATCCTGTTATTATATATCCCTTTAAATGTCAGCTTTTGTAGCTGCACATATTGAATGTTGGAAATATTACCAATTTCTATAAAAGTTATCTTAAATAAAAATGAGTGATTTATTTTACTGCAGAGTATGGCACTGAGGAACTTGTGGTAGGACGTCAGAGAGGTTTTCTTGTTTGTAAGCTGAGATTTTTGTGAGTAATTGAGGAACCCCCTGGTTAGCTGGTTGCTCCCTCTCCCAGATGCCAGTTTCTGTGGTCTCCGTTATGAGAGCTTTGGTTGCCAAGTTCACAGCCTGTTCTGGCCTCTGAGCACATCTGGACAAATGGTAGGAACAGGTGGCAGGAGAGGAAGTACATGGCTTGGCTTTTAACTGGAGGTGCCTGTCTTTCAGAGTTGTAGCTGCTGAATCTCTCACTTCCAGTGGTGTCTGCAGTGTCTTGCACAAGTGGAGGTAGCAGCAATGGCCAGGGGATTTTGTTTCAGCCCATGAGGAGCACATGTGAGCCTCAGGGGCTGTGCCTGCAGCAAGGGATGCAACATGTTCAGGTCTTGAGATCAGGTGTACTTCTCAGTGGTGGGTTTTCACTGGAGAGATGCACGTGCATAGCTCTCAGCATTATTTGGGTGACAGGCAGCACATTCTAACACCTCTGTTCAGCTCAGGAGCAGGGGAGCTGCTGACCCGTGTCCTTGTAACCTCAAAAGCTGAATCACCTGAGCTGACTGTTGGAGGAACAGGGGAGATGACTGCCAGCTGTGACATTAATTGTGAGCAGCTGAGGATTGCAGCCCTCACTTCCAGTTGTACATGATGAACGTAAGCTTGACTTTTCCAGGAGTAAAAACTACAATGTCACGCATTGTGTGAGTCAATCTGGCTCTCAGCATGACTTGGTAATTCTGGATTTAAAGCCACTGGGCTTTCCAAAGGCAGTTCACAGTCCTCCTTCAGCAGAAAGTGAACTCCTGCTCAGTTGTGATTCAGGGCACACAGTTTTATCTTATGGGCAAGGATCTTGCTGGTGCATCATTCTGGGCAGCTTTGTTTTCTTGTGGCTGAGTCAGCCCACAGTTGGATGCTGTGGCTGGAACAAATGAAGTTTGAAGTGATGAGCGTTGTTTCCAGAGCTATTGAGGACTGATAATATGAATTTTTCTATAAATATTTGTGTGGTTTTTTGGGATTTTTTTTGCATGTCTTACCCTGAAATGTATGCACAAGGTCTGATTTAGGTTGTGTAAATATGAAATTCAGTCTAAGGCCACAGGAGAATGGACTAATTAAATGCAAATTTTTGAGCTTTGTTGCCCCTTACCTGGCTTCTTCCAGAATGCATCTGCATTTCAGTAAAGATTTTCCCTGCATGAATGCACAGCCCACGTGAAGCAATGCTGAATTCTATATTTTAGGAATTTAAGATGATAAAAATGTTGCAAGAGGGCAGAATTAACCTCTGTCAGACATACAGAGGAGAAAAAGGGTAAAAAGCGCAAACTGTGCAGTCCTCTGTACATTGTATGTTACTCTGTCAAATGTTTTTGTTACTTTATTTTAACAAGGAGAGTTGCTTACATTTATTTATAGGAGAGATGTTCTTGTCCTTTTTGCGTGCTGATCAGCTGATGATTTCCCTTCTGGCTACCTATATTTTTTTGAGGAGACATTCTCCCTGCTGTGAGTTCTCTAATGAACAATAGTTGTACTACTACAGGTGACTCATGGCTTTAGAAGTGGTCCCTGCAAATCTTTATTTTCTGATAGCATTGCAGTCTTGAAATCATTCCTTTATGAGAAATTTGGGAGTCTCCAGTTACTGAGTCTTTCTGCACGATTTTGGGTAGTTTGTTGTCAGTGGTGCTGAATTATGTATTTTACTTCCAGAGAGTATACATAATGGCTGGAGAATATTTCTGGCCATAAGTTAAAATTGCCATAGTGCCTACTAGTCACTATATTAGGCTGAACTCAAGACTGAGAAAGGTGACAGGGACATTGTTTCTGCCCTTCCATAAATAAAGAGTAACTAAAATGCACGCAGGGAGAAAATCTGATTAGTAGCAAGCTGCTGGGTTGTTTTTTTTTCCTCTCTCGAGCATAACCTCAAAGTGTTTGACAAGCAATATTATTACCAGAAAGTCCTTACAATTATTATCTATGCCTGCAAATAGAACAGCCTGCCTGTTCCTTTAGCTACCATTTAATACTAAACAGAGTTTACTTATATCTTACTATATTTTGTACTAGTTGTTTAAATCCCTTTATGTAGAATTCATGCCTGAAATTTCAGCTGAAGAAGTATAATTGAATTCCTTTCCTTTACTATCATGTTTCTCATGATAGTTTTTTATCTATTGCTTATTTTAAAGTTCTCTTAAATTCTTGCTCTTGCAGGAAAGTGAGAAAATTAACTGTCATGAAGTACAGATGCTGTATAGAGCATGCACAACAAATTTTAATAAAAATGCTATGCAGAGCACATTTATCAACCTAACTTATTCTGTATGATTTCTGGTGGAATATTTACACTTTTTAATCAACTTTCTACATCTTTTGGTGTTAAAATAAATACCATACATTGGCTATTAAATAACTATTTACTTAAATGTGTGAAGCTTTGCAGATTAGAGTGTCTCTTTTACCAAAAGTCACAAGATATAGGTTGTGGCAAGGTTTTTTCACTTCTCCCAAGTTGTGTGTAATTTGGTAACACACATTCTCCCAATATAGGGTTGTTAGAGCTCAGATCTTCATGCTGTTGCCATTTGTTAATTATATTTCCTTTAATTTTGCTGGTGTCATTTTGCAAGGTGGGGCTTTGGTTTGAGCCCTTCAAATTCAAATGAAGACCTTCAGATGCAAAGATGTAGAAGACTGATGTTAAAATGACACTCTTCATTTTTCCCCTTGTCTTGTAGTATAGATTGTTGTTGCATTGTATGTATTTGTCTTGTGTGCTTGAGGCACTTGTAGGTTTCATCTCGTCTAACACTGTTCCTCTCCTAAGGGTGCAAGGCCAGGCTAAGTCATGCTTTCATTTTACATGGACGAATGTTTTCTTTATAGAATGTATTACTGAAGTTTTCTGAAACAGTGCAGCTCTGCTCCCGAGGTCTGGTGTAAAACAAACTTCAAAACTGAAAGCAGATTTCAGTCATTGCTTCTGAAAATCCCAGCAGTTGCATGGCTGCTTGACAAGGAGTGAGGATGGTTTCAGTGTTTATGAAGCCAGATTTATAAACTGACAAGAGCAGAGTTTGTACATAGCTTGTTCTGTAAAGTGCTTAATGCATTTTGGTGCATTTAGGAGTAATCATGTATAATAGAGTGTGTATGTATGTCCTTGGTTTTCACAAATAACCTTGTTATATTGTTGGTGATTCATTTTGCTGTTTTCTCCCATGAAACTTTTTTTCTCACTAATGGCAATACTACTCAGTTTTCTGTTAACTCAGTAGAATTTCTATTTATCTAATAAGAATGCAAAATCAAAGGGGAAAAGGGGAGGTCACATTTATTCTGGGATGAGTTACCATGAGGAATTAATGTCTTGCTGTTTTGCCTAAACTGGCCTCTAGCTATCTTTGTGGATCCCTTTTAAAGCAAGCCTGAATGCAGCTTTTAACTGGGTGATTGGAGCAAGGCAACAATAAATACTCTGACTCATAACAGTGCGTATTCAGGTATTTAGACATGGGTTTAACTCTAAGTGCAATTTCTCAATCTGGCTCCAAATAAGCAGACAAAGAAACAGATATTTTGATTCCATTCATCAGGCAAATGAGGTTGCTTTTATGTGAGCTTTCTTCAAATCTTCTCAAGGCTTCCCTGCTTGAAGCAGAAGTGGGTAAATGAATGACTCTGTATTCCCTGTCACCCATTATAATTTTGTATTATGTATCAAATTCTTTACATGTCTGAGTCCTTTTTGTCCATGTTGAGCCACCTGCAGTTCAGACGATCCCAGCCTTATGAGTGGTGCTTTCAGCCTCAATGATGGTTACAAATAAGCAAATACAGTGAAGACTGAAGATCAGGACTGTCCTGACCTACTCAGAGCTACCGGAGTGTTCACATTTGTTTCAAACAAGAGAAGTAATGTGGTGTTTGGTTGGGCATTGCAGGTACAGTCCTACTGATGGTGTAGCTGGGTGTCTTCCTGAGCTCCACTCCTGCTGGCAGCGGGCAGTTGCTGTAAGATCACTGCCCCTTTGGCCAGCGTACACCCGTGTTTGGTGCACACTCTGTCTGAGTAACACTTCAAAAGAATTGAAGCTGTGTTGACACTCAAAAAAGGGCTGAAGAGCACCGTGTCCTCCAGTGTTCAGTGAATCCTGAGTCTTGTCAACTACTTACCAATGTCTTGGTCTTCATTAGTCTTGGGGATCGATAGCTCCCCCAGACTTCAGCTGCAGCTTTTGTTTACTCAGTGAAGCATCAGCATCATGGAAGAGCAGCACTTGAGGCTGAATTACACATTCATATGACATACCCGTTTAAGTGAAGGCCAAACCATCATGTTAGCAAGGAGCAAAGCTCAAAAGATGTTTCTTTTGGGGAAAAAAAGATCCTTGTAATCACATGCTTGTCTTGTTTCTATCTTTCTCTTCTGTATATTACAATGTATTAGTTGCATATGTTTTTTTATAATGTTCTTATATTCTGTGCTGGAAGTACTCACTTCAGATTATCCACAAGATTACCCAAGCACCACGTCACAGTTGGTTTCTAACAAAAGCCATTGGTATCAATGGACACCACATGGGATGAGTGAGCAAAGCTTGCTGCTTGGCCTCCTGAGGTTGCAACAAAGCTTGTTCACACTTACTAGAAGATGCTTAAGTTACCTTGCCAAAACTAAGTTCAGCTATCCATTTAAAAATGTTCTCTTTATGAGTACAGTCATTTCTTGTATCTTGTAAAACAGAGAGCAGCGTGCCATGTTCTGGTGCAAGCTTGGATTTGCAGTTCTAATGCCCAATTGTGAGTATGGACTGTTGTGGTATTTTCTGTGTTGGTATTATTGAAACCTCACCTGTGAATTTTTGCACAATTACTTCTCAGAGTTCCTTTTCCTTAAAAATCTTCTTTTTCCAGTGTTAACTTTCATTAAATAAAGAAGAAAAAAGTTGCAGTTTTGACAGCAGCAGAAGTAATTGCATTAGTTATGGAATTGACCAATATACCAACTTGGAGAAAAAGAGAAGGGCCTAGATAAGTGCATTAGTAAAGCAGAGGTGAACATGTAGTAATTATTACACTGATGACTTTTTCTTGTAGCTGTGCTTGCAGGAGGGTGCCTCTTCTACAGCACATAGGCTGGATCTGAGGTATAAAAATAATTCATCCAGAAGTTTCTGAGGTCCTTTATTAGTTCTGACAGCCTGCTTTCTGCTGCCTTCTTTTGATGCTTACATGTGTTTTCTCTACTTTGGGATCAAAACTATGTCTGCCATTTAGCTTTATTCTGGGGGGGCGGTGTGCAATGATCCTGCCTCTTAGAGATTTCTTATATTTGTGTCAGGAGTGTTTGGGAGTCTCCCTGCTCACTTACAGTTTCCATGGGCTTACATGTATGTAATCTTAAATGTATTTAAATTCCTTCCCAAGTGACCTCTGAAACATGTACTTTTAATCTTAGTAAATCTCTGTAGGTTTGAGCATCAAGGAAAATAGGGAAAAAAAACCCAAGGAAAAAGCAGCTTTTGTAGAGCTCTCTTAAATGTGTGCATGCCTCCCATGGCTTTGGTACACATCTTCCTCCCATTTGTAGTGGGTTTAGATTGTTTTTGTATTGTCCACTTTACTCTGTTTCCTGGAGACTCAAGCAGTTTAGCACTGCAGAGGGACTGGAGGAAATGATCTCTAGACTGACTCTATTAATTATTGTTCTCCTGAGAATCTACTTCTTCTTCAAAGAGAATGGCAATAGCAAAGAGATAAAAAGTGCTCTGGAAACATGCTAATGTAATTATTACTTACACTTCTGGCAAATTTGGGGACTGCTTTTTCTCCTGAAGATTTCAGAGAACCATATTTGTTCTGCTATATTGTTACTTTTTAATAAGCAAATCAGTCTTTGAGCTGTAACTCTTCATAATTGCTTGAAACTGGAAAGTGATTTCTTGGGAAGGAAAATAGTTGAAAAGTTAGCAGAATTTGCCCTGGCCAATATTGCAGAATGTAAGACATTGGAGACCTGCTGAGCTGTGGATCCCTGCCCCTTACTGTTGCACACAGCGGTGTGTAATCTCTTGGATAAACACATCAGGGTTTGTGTCTCAGAAACTGGATGGTTTTTTCAGTTCACTCCTTCAGCTGAAGGGCTCTTTCACGGCCCTGTGACCAACTTTTCATATTGACTTAAATTTATTCTTGGGGCAACATGAATATATGAGGTTTTAGTTGAAACTGCACTTTTGCTGACCTGTTAGTTATCCAAGTTTTCCTTCCTTCATTTTTTTTTTGCCTGCGGAAGGGGTGCTGGCTCTGCTGTGAGGGACACCCTTATTCTGTGTCTCTGCCTAGAAACTGTCCTCTGCATTTGTTGCCTTTTTCAGGGATGAACTTCACACACAGTGGGGAAAAAAATGTAAGAGCAGAGTGACAGAAGCTCATTTCATGGCTTGAAGTCAAAGGGAAAATGTCCTCTGTCATGATCCCTTCCTCACGCCAACTGTAAATGGAGCCCAAGCTTAGTAGCTGACATCAACGTTGCAGTATTCTTCATTTAGATGAATACTGCCCTTGGCAACCTTTTCAGCTCATGGCTTTACTTTTTTCTCTCATTTCCCATCTTTTAAATAGTTGCCTTAATCAACTTTATTCTGCACTTCTTTAGTTAGGAAGAATCATCCTCCCAGAGACTGTGATCTGCTGCCTCTGCAGGCGGAGGAGAAGAGGGAAGCCGAGGACATACCTCATCCTCTCATCCTGCTGGAGTTTCTCTTGAAATGTGTTTGTTAATGGTGCCTGGTTTTGGGGACAGAAAAGGGAGAGGTGGAGTTGGGATATAGCAAACTGAAGATAACGGGGGACAAAAGAATGAAAAGGAGAAGAAATTGCAAAGTACTGATGAGAGAGAGAAAGGCGTAGCTGAGATGACCCTGCTGCAGTTGAGTCGGGTAGCCTGCCCACAGCCCAAGCACTGATCCCTTGCAGCACTTGGAGTAGCCACTGTGGAAGAAGCTCCTAGGTCTGTCCCTGCCACATTAAACCACAGTAGGTGAAGCAAACAGTCATTACAATAGGCAAACCCTCTGCTCATACAGATTCCTTTTGTTTGCACCACTACTCCTGTGACAGTAACTCATTTTTGTATGGATAGCTTAGTTTGGAGGAAATCTTCAACTTCTGCATTTCACTATCAATGGTTAGGAATACATTGTCAATGGGAAAAACACACCTCTGCCTGGAACTTATATAGGTGTTTGACAAAGATGACCTCACCAACTTAAATAATGTGGACTTTTTCAGTCCTCTTCCTACATAATTCATTTCAGTGGTGCTATTCTTTCTGTTTTGCCAAACTTTTGAAAACAGAAAATGTAAGACTAAAAAATCAGAACAGTACATATTCTTTAAAGAGAATCTACTATGAACCTATTTATTTTTAAAATTAAGTATATATTTTTTAAATTCATATTCACTTTTTTCCTCTCTTACATGGCTGCTCTTAGGATTTAAGATCGTTGTCTGGTGCTAAGCAGTGTCCCTTTGTGCAGGGATATATTGCATTTTTTTACCAGGGATATATTGGATTTTCTGGGGGAAATGTAATCCATACTTGTAAAATTTTGTGGCTGATATTACATTAAGTAAAAGTGGTTTTTTGCTTGTTGTGAATCTGAATGGGATAAAGGATGAACAGATCTATGTATGTCTCATTGTTTAAAGTGTAAGTGTGCCAGCTCTCTCCTACATAATTTTCCCCCAGGGCTGTAAAGTTTTAGTAGCACTTAGCAAAATGTTAAAAGGAAATATATGCCAGTATGATTTTAAGGACAGCATAAGGCATTTGGAAGTGGTGACTCATGCAAAGTGTTAATAAGTACAACTGCACTCAAGTACTTAAAGCTGCCTTTTTACACTACAAAGGTGAGACGTGCTTCTGAAATGCCAAATTAAGAATAAATGGTCTTCAAACTTGTCCATCTGTAAACAAATGTCTAATAATGATAAAATCTTTTGTTAGGTCAGACTGGGTAATTCTCTCACAGTTTTTGATAGAAGGGATCCATAAACTTAAGAATTTTTAAAAACCATGGCAAAGTTTATGAATTATTACATTTTTCTGTCATTCAGATTACTTTAGAAATGGATTCTGGGTGAATTCTTTATGAAATATGCAACAATGTTAGTTGTGCTTCCCAGACTGTTCACACAATGCCAGAATGGCCTGGGGGTGGTGAGAAGGATATCCCAGTTGCTGACTGCCTGGAAGGCCTCCTGGTTGATGGGATGGACAAGTGCACAGGTCCCTGCACCTTGTCCTGCTTTACCTTATCTGGGCAGGTTTGAGATGTGAGGTGCAGTGAGATGGTATTAGGGGTCTGCTGTAGATGCCAAGTTCAGCTGTTGTGTAGAAGTCAACGTTGTTGGAGAAGGAAATACTACTGGGAGATCCACATCTATGGGAAACTTTCAGTCCTTGGAGAAGATGCTATTAATAATGATAGGAAGGATATTTCTGGATGTAGTAGTCAACATACTTCTTCTCCTAATAGTTACTGAATGAAAAGCTCACTCCATTTCAGGCTTGGCTTTGGTATGTAGGAATGACCTTATGGAAGAGCTGACTATGAAAACAGCTCTGGAACAAATGCTGACAACCAATTTTGAACAGAATTTGAAAAAAAATGCAGGGAATAAAGTTAAGGGAATTAATCAACTAAACCGAAGAGATCAGAGGACAGTTAATTTTTTGTTTTCTCTACAAACCAAAGTCCCCAAACTGTCAGAACCACACATAAAGCATTCTATTAGAAGTGCTAATGTACAATTAACTGTCTCAGAATAAAGGGTAAGCTGAGATTCTGCAAATGAAGAAGGCAAGGGCTTCTGTGGAAATTGTAAAAGGTCAAGCTGAGTTCTTTGTAGAGGAAGCTGATGCAAATAAAATATGTGTTTCAGGACAGAATCAGTGACTGAAATGAAGCCATGATGCATTAAATAAGTAGTATACCTTAAAAATAATACAGCAGTTATCTCAAATGGAGGTATATTCTACCTCCAAGTCTCACAGAGTGGTTGTGTTGGTGGTACTGTATTAAAGCCTGGCAAATAGAATCTCTGTTTTAAGAAAAAAACCCAAGTGTCTGATCATCCTGGATCCTGGGAGAACTGTATGATATCCATCCCTAGATTACAGTAATAGTGGCACAAGGTCCTCTCCCTAGCTGTATTCATTGTTCTTTTAGAATATGTTACCTTCTCTGCAAGGTTTGTGTTGGCTGTTGTCATCAGCTCAAAATATTGTAGGGGCTGACACATAAACCTTAAAATCTGATCTCAAGCATTTTTGATAGCTCAGTCCTTCCAGAGCTGCTCACATATGACTGGAGAATAACAAATGTATTTTTTTCTTGTTAAAAAGAAGCAAAAATCTGACTTGAGAACCAACAGATTGATTATTCTGACATTTATTGTGAGAAAGAGTTTAGAACAAGGAAGTCATTAAAAACAAGGAATAATGATGAATGGGTGAGGAAAATGAAGCATAATTTTACCATAGCCAGATTGTGCAGAATAATTTGATGGTTCTCCTTCATAGTTGTTGCATTTCTGAAAAGTATGGTATTCTTTTTTTTTTCTTTTTCTTTGTTCCTAACCAGAAGCCTTGTATTTGGTGTTAGATTTCTGGTAGAGAAAGAAAAGTGTTTATAGCATTGCAAAGAGCACTGATACAGTTTCACATTTCCAGTGCCCTGTGTTCAAGAAGAATGGACTAATGTCTGGAGAAATTGTGTGAAAACAATTAAGGAAATAGAAGTATTCTCATCTTGAGGACTGAAGGAGAATAATGTTGCTTAGCATAGTGAAAGGGAAGATGAGAAGGGTGCGATTATTGTCAATGATGCATCAAGGGAATAAAAAGAAAAGAAAGAATACTTTCCATTAAAGCACTGCTATGAATCATAAACTAGGCATAAATAAACTCAGGTTGGCAATTAGGAGCTTATTCCATAGAAGCAGGGTGTTTCTTGAATAGCTTCTCAGTTAGCTGCTGCTCACCTTTCTCTTGTCACATCCTCATAAAAAATGTTGACTGAAATGGGAAATACTTCTCCTGCTCAGGACTCATGGGGTCCACAAGAAATATTAGTTTTCACAGAACAAGCATTTTATATTAAAAAAATCTGCATTGAGGAATTTGTGGTGGTTTTTGTGTGTGGGGAGTATTAGTGTTGTATGTATCTGTTCAAAGGCTCATATTCCACGTGGAATAAATGAAAAGTAGAGCTTAGAGTATCCATGGAGACAAAATGTGCTGGAAGACATGAAAACTGAAAAAGTTAGAAGATATTTTCATCTCTCCAATTTTTTATTATGGAATGTATTTATGATGGGGACAGATCCTATGTACCAATTGGTCTTCTGGGCTTTAAAATTACATTAATATTGCAAAGGCATGAAATGCAGAACTGAAGCCAGTGAAGATCAGTAATCAAGAAGAAAATGAAGATTGAACTTCAGTTTCACTGGGACAGAAAAAAAAAAAGTGTAGTTTAAGTTATTCAATCCAATTCCATTTTCCCCAATTTCCTTTTTTTTTTTTTTTCCATTTGTAGTGTAATTTTAAATTATTCTTATAATTTATTCTAAGGATTCTGCCAAGTGGCAGAAATGTCACTCAGCCATCCCTTCCCCACTGGTGAGGAATGAGATGGTGGTTTTGTCCCCATGTGTCTGGGGACAGGGCATGGTTTGATTCTCGTAAAGGAATGGAGAAGAGCCCTGGGAAGCACTAGCAACCCAGTCCAGCAAATATGTGAGGGTTGGGGTTTGTTTTTTTTTTTTTTTTTTTGAGACAGAAGCTATGCAGCCTTAAAAGGACTTGTTTAAATTTTTTTGTGTGTGTGCTGAGTATGTCAAGTTTGTAAGGAGCCAGCGATTCTTGCATCCTTTTAAAGTGAAAATTACAGAATGCTTCACATTCTGTTTGTCACCAAAATGCAGATTTCTATCTCTCACTACAAGTAGAATCATAAAAGTGATTTTAGTGAGAGACAGCATGAGGACTGTTTTGATACTTTGCTATTTAAAAATGGGTCAGGAGGCCAGGATTTGCTGCCTTCCAACAACCTTGACATAGTGCGGTCAGAAGAAACCCCCTTTCCTCCCCTCCCCCTGCAAATCTAAACAAGTCCTTTTAAGGCTGTATGGGAAGGATGGCTGATAGCTATGGATATAGGTGCTATATAAATCATTAAATAATAGGAGGAGTACTGGAATAAAATGGAAACCAGAAACAACAGCAGAAATGCAAAGCTCTGTAAAAGTTAGAAGTGTGATGTGCATCTGGGCTTCTTCACCTTCCGATTGTTTCAAGTGGTTGGGGAGTGTGTGGTTTGTGTCTGTTGTACAAACCTAGCTGAGTTAGGGTATCAAAGAAGCATTTGAGTGTTTCACAAGCACTCAGTTATTGACTTTCGTGAATTACTAAAGACTACGGGGAAGGAGGCTTTTTGGATTTCAGCATATATGGTTTGCTAATGGGAGCTGAGTGGTGTAATACTCATTTGCCTGTCATTTTTTCAGTGTGCTTCCTGAGGTCACAGTTATTATGTAGAAGGTAAATCCTGTGAGCCTTTGAACAAAGTGAGAAATGGGATTGCTGCTTTGGGACAGCTTAATTCTTTCCTATGTGCCTTACATTTCTGCCTTTTCCCACATGGAGCTGTTGTAATTAAATTGGGCACTCCAGCTAATTTTCCTCCCACCAGGCACTGTGCTTCACTGCACTTACAATAATACGTTTAACGTTCAAGGCCCTCTCCAGTGTGTGGTTTTATTATGAAACGTATATTGGGTTGATGGTCAGGAGGGGCTTGGCTTTGCAAGCTGATAGAGCGATCTTTTCTTTTTCCTATTCTAAACTCTATTAATTTGGGTATTAGAATGGATTTAATGCAGTCTCACTTAGATTAGCAAAATGTTAAAATAATTCCTGTAAATCAAATCCCTTAATGCATCTTCTGATCTGTGAAACCTCTCTGGAATGGCCTTGGCTTAGCCAAACTGCTCTCTAGTATGGGCAACAGGCTGTGAGTGTGATCTGGTTAGAAATAAATGTAGTGCAGTAAAGTCTGTCCTGAAAAAATTCTTGGCATTGCTTCTATTACATGTAGAACTTCTAAAACATATTTGATTTCTGTGTGGCGCGTGGACTACCTCTGCCTACAAGACTCTGATCCTAATCCCTTTAACGTGAATGGGAGTTATTTCTTCTCTCACTGTTTCTTCCCCCCCAGATATTGCTGGTATGTCAGACACTCCAGCACTGCTTAAGCATTCCCAGTGTCTGTCTATTTTACCTCTGGAAATGGTTTTATTACCAGACTTTGAATAGTGTCTCTTTAACTGGGCATTGTCTCCATTTGTCATCATCATGACACAGAGGGCAGAACAACCTTTCCTACTTTATAGTACTCCTCAGTATTTTTATTGACAATAAATATTAGCATGCCTCGATAGTACAGGGTGCAGCTAAATCCAGCTGTAGATAAATGCTTGCTAACCTGACAAGTCCATTTACCTCTGTTAGTAAGGAACACCAGGCACAAAGACTTGTGCTCTCCTTTCAGACTGTCTTCTCCTTAACACTGAGTCAACTTCTACAGCTGATGCTGTTGTGACATCAGTGAAAGTCACATGTCCCATTTGTCATGGAGTGTGCAGTTAGCTAGTTCTGCACATTGGAGGCCCTTTCTGTGGGAAAATGTGCTCAGGAGATGCTGAGCTGGGACAGAGCTTTTGTGAAAGAGCATCCTGGCAAAAAGGCAAAGAGACTTGATCAGGGCAGCACTGTTCCTCACTGAGTGTCAGCATCAGAGGGATGCCAGGATTTATGGGTTTTGAATGGAGCTGCCCATCAACAACCTTGAGTCAAAATGGAAGATATCACTCCCCTATGGGGGAATTTCAAGGCAGTGAGACGAACAAAAACTCCTCAAAGAAAGAGATGGTCTGACTTTATTGCTTTGTGACTTGAGAAAATGTCAGTTTTTATTTTGAGAATTGTTTCTTTGGTTTGCAGTAAGAGACCAGACTGGTTCCCTGGATTTCTTACCTAGACACACAGTCTTGGACAACTTCACGTTCACATTTGAATGTAAATTATTGGACTCAGTCTTATCATTGGCATGAAATAGTAAAATAAAATCTAAGCGAGATGGATTTCTTTGAAATGAAAAAGGTTATTAGCTTATTAATTTCATGTAATTTGGTCATGAGTTACTTAGACAAATGTTTTTATTATGTTCTTACTTAATTTTTTTCATTTGTTCTCTCAAGGAGAACTCCTGCTTTTGGCAGTGATTTTCACTGGGTACATGTAGATGAAATATAAATGTGCAGCCAGCACACTTTCATGTGCTGCATAATGAAAAAATGTGTGCTGTCATTTTGAATTATGAAGAAATTTGTTTTCATAAATTTTCAGTATTCTCTGGGGTGTAATTATTTAACACAATAGGTACTTTTTATTTCAATATATTAATTAGCGTGTTAATAACTTTAAAAATTCAAGACTGGCAGTGAAGGCTTGGGGAAAATAGCATAATGTACCAATTTGTTTTTTTTAAGTATTGTTTTGCCACTTATTCTCTCAGATGGTTGGTTAGCTACCGTTGATAAAAGTTTCTGTTTATCTGACAGAAGAAATTTTATGGGGTTAAAAGAGTTTTGCCTTCTTCTGTGAAGGAAGAAGAATGAAGGTAATGACTCTCTTCTGAGTTTCCTGATAAAACTTCAGTGACTGACACTGTCAGCGTAATATCCCCATGTTTCTTTATATGCATTCTTACTAGTTTCACAAGTACTAATATGACTTATCTTTTCTCTTTATTTTTTACAGAATTAGAGAATAGTTAAGACTGAAGGAGTTCTCTGGAGATCATCTAGTCCAATGCTTTGTTCAGATCAGGGTCAGCAGCTTGCTCAGGCCTCTGTTCAATTTTATTTTGGGCATATTCCGAGACAGAGACTACACAGTCTGTGTGGGCATCCATGCCACTGTAGAAGTTTCTTCCTATGCTTAGAGTGGAATTTCAGCCTGTGCCCGCTGTCTCTTGTCCTGTGACTGGCCACCAAAGAGAAGAATCTGTACTTCCTTCTTCCTTCAGGTATTTCTACAGATTGGTAAGACCCTTCTAAGGCATCTCTTCTCTAGCTCTCTCAGCCTCGCCTTGTGTGAGAGATGCTCCCATTCCTTAATCATCTCTGTGGCCCGTTGCTGGAGCACTTGCTTCAGTAAGTCAGTCCTTGTCTCTCTTGTACTGGGGAGCCCAGAACTGGATCCCACATTCCAAGTGTGTCTCAGCCATGCTGAGCAGACGGGAAGGATCCTTTCCCTTGAGCTGCTGGTGACACTTTGTCTAATGCAGCTTAGGAAGCTGATGGTCTTCTTTGCTGTGACTGACTCAAGTTCAGAACCAGAGCCTCTTCCAAAAAGTTGTTTTCCAGCTATATTTGGCTCATATGCTGAGCAGTTCTTGCTTTGTACCCTAGAGGTTTGGCAGGTCAGATGTGATGTGGGCCTGAGAGGTGACCTTATCATTTGGTTTGTGTGCCTTTGTGCAGCATGCTTGCCCAGTCCTGCAGACAGCAGAGGCAATCTACATGCCCAACTCAAGCAGCATTTGAAATCTGCAGCTGGCTTGGGAGCCTCATGACTGCAGCTGGAAATGACTGCAGTGACCTGCTAGGGAGCATGGTCCCAGGCCTGGAATCAGTACCGGGGGCTGTGTTTGTTCACACAGTGTGGACAAGAGTACATGAGCTTGGTTCTGCATTGAGCTTTCTCTGTTCCAGGTAGCATCATATCTTACCTTACACAAAAATGTGAGCTAGTATCTGAAAGGTTTTAACACAGACAGGAATGGTCTTGTCCTCTAACACCAGCGTAGTTCTCTGGTTTTTACATACCCACTTTCCTCGAGTGGTTTGTAGATGCAAGCTTCTTTCTTTGTAGTGTGAATCTTTCACTGACATTAAGGAAAAAGCTTGTTAATCAGCAAAACTTTGTAATATTCAGCAGACATAATACCTGTCACTGCTCATAGCTTCTTATTTTAGTTATGCAGGATTGCAGCTCACCCCTCCTCGTGTTTTCATGTGTATGAGATTAAGGAAGCTGGAAAGTTTTATGCATGGTTCAGGGCCAAGAAATCCAGCATGTGGACTTAAGACATCTTGCAAAATCTTCATCAAAAAGGAGTAATATTTTGAAACAAAAGCAAGAAAATCAAAGACCTCTAACCTGGTAACTTTACACCACAGTGCTTTTATAAAGGCATTGAATATTTTTACCAGATGCAAAAATGCAGTTCTGTCTTTCTGGATGCAGAAGACTGTCCGAATGATAATCTGGTTTTCCAGTTAGCACTTTTCTTCCTTTAAGTAAGGAAAGCTTAATGTCTGTATAATGCCAATATATGAAAGAATTAATTGCTTTATTAAGTGGACAGTCAAAATACTGAGGCCTTGAAACCCAGCTTGAAGAGGAACTATGAGGTTAAAAGAACAGTGTTTTTTTTTTTTTTTTTAATTGTATGACCTTGTATCAGTGATGAAAGTAGCCAATTCTACCTCTGTATTTGAAGCCAAAATACTTAATTGAATATGAAAATCCTATTTAAAACATTTTTCTCCTCCCCTGGACTTGATGCCAATGGATATTTTATATCTGGGAGATGTACAGCATTTAAAAGGGTTTATTATTTTTAGGCTCATAGTGGCATTATCCTGAAAAACTCATGTTGCCCTGAATTAGGAGGATGAAAACTCAAAAGCAGTTACTTGGTTTGCTCCAAATGTTCACCAGAATGATCAAGACTTAAACTTGCCTTTGGCTATTCTTCAGTAGGCAGTCTTACACAGAAGCAAATAGGTAAGAAATAGAAAAGATAAATGTCTGAGTCTCTATGCAAACAATTATAAATATTCAATAACTCCTGGAAAAATAACAGTTTTGTTGAAAAACTAGATGCACTTTGAAATGAGAGTTAAAAAGTATTTACGTTGATAGTAAGATCCAATGGAAGACTGGTGATGTCTGTTAGGAACGTACTATTGTGATGACCCATGTGTACCTGTCCTGAAGAAGAGCACAAGTGTTACAAGTTACTGAGATAAAAACAGCTGGACCAACCATCTTCACTTAGAGAAAGGAAAGGGTGGAGAAGGAGCAGAGTGTAGAGCTTCATAGCAGAAAAGAAAGAAAAACATTTTTGTTTTTTTGGATGCTCCTCAGTGCCAGTCAGTTAGCCAAATATTTTTGTTTTATAGTGTGAGGTGAATTGTCATCTCTTCATAGCCTTCCTCTGGACTGCAAATGTGTGCTCTCAGAGGTGCACCAGAACAAGGAATGTGCCTGGACTATATATATGCTGATGTAGAAATGATTAATGATTTAGGAGACTCCTTTTCTAACAGTGGCTATTTCTACTCAAGCTGAGCAGTATTCGTCTTACGTGATGTGCAGAAAGTTTTGGACTGAACTGCTAATACTCCTCAGTACTCCACAGAGGAATCCCTACAAGGTCTGGACTGAAATAAGGACCTGTGTGCGAATCCTGATAGTAAGGACATGGATATGTGAAGTGAGGTAAGGATGTTTTGGACTAGAATAGTTCATTCCTGCTCCCTTTTAAAGGTTTCTGCTCTCATTGAATGGTTTTCCCCGTTGCTGTCCTTTATGCAAAGGGCAAGTGTTTCTGACAGGCAAGCTTACAATTTCTCCTTAGTGTTAAAATACAAGGTTTTTGGGTACCTCACTTTCCACTTTTCTTTTACAGCACTCTGACACCTCAGCTCCATGGAGCTCATTGCAGCTCTTGCCAGCTCTGGTTGTATGCAAGACCCCTCAGTCTAGAGGTTCTCTTCATTCTGAGGCAGCAGCCTTAGTAGCTCAAGTACTCACTTCAGCTCACTTCTGTTTCTTAGTGTTCATTGAACTGCAAAGAGTCTTTCAAGAAGCTGTCTTCAGTTCATGAGGGAGAACTCTGCACATTAACCTGATTTGTTCTTTAATTCTTAGCAGCTAGGACTTAATCATAAGTCTAGCTGTGAATGAGTGAGTTTCTGTTTGACTACCAGTGTCACACTGTTAATGTTTGGGAGGCATTAATGTGTTGTTATGTTTTTAAACACAAATATCCCACTGGATTTTTGGAAGCATACAGAGGTTGATTTGTTGCAGTACCAGTGTTCTCGTGGAATTTAAAATGAGAAAGCTGCTAGATCTGTTCCTTTTGGAAAGCTGCTGCCTGAAGTTCATGGCTATGTTCTCCAGTTCATCAGAAAAACTCTTCATTAGTGGAACGAAATGAATAATAGAAATTACACAATACTCTGCCTTTACAAAAGACTTTTATCTTCTCTTTTTTTGCCCTGCAGTTCCCTGAGTGTTTCATTCAGAGTGACCAAGGCTGATTGCCATGTACACAGAATCCTCTTATCCCTGGCAGTGTATGTGATTATTCTTATGCTGGATGTATTTATAACAGGACCAGGCTCGGTGTATTGCTGCATGAAAGAAAGACTGTTCTGACATACATCAGTTACATCATTCAGATGGTAGAAGCTGCTCCTTTCAGATTTTTGTCATATTCTGCTTTAGGATTTACCTCTGCTGGTAAAACTGAGAAGTAAGACACGGGGCCTTTGAAGGGCAACAGCCAGCATGTGCTTTATGTGTGGTAAACAGCCAGGTATGTGCCACTGTACTTCCATGTCACCTGTCATGGTACAAATGAGAGGAGTAGCTTCTTGCTGATATGTTTCTCAGGTGGGATCTTAGCATAAATACTGGAATAGTCTGCCCGGGGAGGTGGTGGATGTATTTAAAAAGAGACTGGATGGTGACTTGATACTATGATCTAGTTGAGGTGTTAGGGCTGGGTTGGACTTGATGATCTTGAAGGTCTCTTCCAACCTGTACGTTCTGTGTGATTCTGTGATAACAGAGGCCCCTTGTTGAGTGTTCAATGGCACTATAAATTTTTGTTAGTGTAACTAACTGTGAGGTTTGAGATGGGGTTCTGAAAAGGGGAAATGCTCTCTGCTTGTCCACTTTCGCCTTGGGTGAAGTCCAACATCTGTTATCATGTAAGATAATCATTACTTGTCCTTCAGACTGTATGATACTTTTTGTTAATTGGTATTTCTGTATCTGCTTTTAACTGTTACTTAAAATATTCTTAGCTTCAAAACAACTCTCTTCATGCTTCTATATTTTCTTTGGTAAAGGCGTTGGAACCCAGCCGTTTGTCATCTTCACACTTTGAGAAGATGTCACTGGTGACTGTCAGGGTAGAGAACGAGAAGATTTGGTCATTTACAAAAGTTATCAAAGGATCCTTGTCATATTAGATTTTGCATGGGCTGTCTCTTTTTATATTGCCTTGACTGAGTACCATGATGGTGTCCAGCAAGGATCTACCTGTGGTGGCCTGCCCAGTCTGCGGGTGTCCTCCCTGCTCAGATGAAGGGTTGGTGCAATGTCACACAGAAGAGGTGCTCATGGAGGAAATGTGTGCATGCTGTCCCACAAGGCCTTGGGCTGTTGATGTAATTTGTTTATGCTGAGAGAAAACCTCTTATTACAGTCTAGTAGGGTGGCAAACCACAATCAAAACAGTTACATTCGTACAACATGTGAAGAAGCTTATTTAGTCCTCAGGCAAGTTTCAGAGGTCCTTTCATCCCATTGCCTCATCTTGGCAGAGGCCCTGTGCCGAGAAAGAGTCCTGTCCTCGCCCTGTAATTCCTCCAGACAGCCTCCTCAGCCAGAGGAGACTCTGTCTTCCTTGGCTGTGTTATCTCCCTGGACCTGGTGCATGCCTGCATGGAGCAGCTATGCTGGCAGTGTGTATTGCTTAATCATCTTCTGAAACAGTTCTCGATGGTTGCCTTCAGGCCCCTGATCTTCTCTCTTACCTGAGCTGTAGAAGTGGAAGTGTCTAGGGAGCCAGGGACAGTGAGTTTCCCTATCCATACCACTGTGGGATGGCAGCACATACGAGTGGAGGTGAAAGGGCTGAAGTACTGATGCATGGGTTTAAGGTGGAAAGAACAGGTAGAAAGTCAAGGAAAATGACAGACAATGGTGTGTAAGGACATATGCCAGAAGTGCTTGTAAATACAAGCTTGTATTTTTTTTTTCTGCCTGATTTTTAGGATGTGTGTGTTGCTCTGTAACTTGAAAAACAGGAGAATACCTGTGAGAACTTGACTATACTGTAGCCCAGGATTTTTCATAAACTGGGAAGCAGAAGGCATTGTCTCTTAAAAACCTGCGTCTTCTCAGAGTAACTTCCATCCCAGTAGTGCACTTGGTTTACCCAGTTATGTTCCTTGTAGTATTCAAAATATTTATAAGAGCCTCTGCCTTGGAATGCCCCAGTTAGCTTTGGGGTGGTGGGGACCAGCAGCTGTGGTGGCCTCTGCTGTCTTGCTGCCAGGTGGAGTCCCTGCAGGGAGTCTGTAGCTCATCTTGAGCTTTGCTTTCCAAAGAGTTTATTTAACACTTGTCAGTTATTTATGATGTTAAAGCTGACTTCTGTGGGAAAGTCACATTAATTCATACAAAGTAAGCTGTAGATGTGTATGCCTAAAATGTTACCGAGAACTCTGTGGTTCAAAAAGGTAAAGATTTATTCAAAGACAGGACACTGCTCACATTTCCCAGAAAACACGTCATGAAGGAGATAGATTTATGTTAAGTGGGTTGGCACCGAGAAATAAAAAGCTCTTTTAGGCTTGGTCTCAAGAGATATGGAAAGTTCTTGTTAAGCGTTAAGTGTCTGGGGAACCTCTCACCTTTCAGGTGCTCAGACCTTTGCGGATTTGAACATCTGGTGACCTTTTTAAAGTCAGTTTTATTGACATATATTTGCCAAGCTGTCTAGTACTTTCTTAAAGGAAAGAGACAAGAGCTAGTTAGCACATATGAAGAGATGTATTAAAATAAATTACAGTTTTGTGGCTAAATGGCCTTTTAGGTCCTGTAGCTCTTTTTTTTTTTTTTAAGAAAACGGTTTAAAGTGTGACAGTGGCAGATTTCTTTGCTTCTGTCAGGATATTTCCATCAATGCATTGTTTTTGCTGACATGCTGTACAACTTTTGAAATGTCAAGTTAGGGGAGAATCCAAGGAAAAAAGTGATTAAACATTCTTAGTTGCTCTGAAGTATGCCTACAATGAGGTTCTATTGCATTATTTATTACATAAGAGTATTTAATTCTTGGTCTCCTTCATTAAAAAAACTCACAGCATTTGTGCAAGGTTAAAATAAATAACAGAAATAAAGTGTTTTAGAGGGGTTTGATGGACTCTGTCTCAGATAGAAGATTTTTTTTTTTTGTATGGACATGTTCTGATGTATTTTCCCTTACATGTAACCTAAAAGGGTCAATTGTTAACTGCAGTAACATTCCTTTACATTTCTCCAACTATGTAAAGTAGCTCTTAGTGGAACAATAAGTATACTCTAAGGTACCTTATGTGACGGCAAGACTTGAAACAGCCCTCCTGAATGATATACATTTTGGAAATGTCAGGAAATTTCATCAAGATAAATGTTAGTTTGTTGCACATCTATATTAAGAGATTTCTGTCCATTACATATGTATCACTCTTACTCAAAGATGCAGGGAAAGTGGCTTGTTGCCTTGTCACTGAAGGGTGACTTAGCTCACAGTCATTGTGGAATTGCCATGTGAGCACAGTCTTCTCCTCTGTGATCTGAGCGCAGAGTTCACCCAGTGGCAATGCTGCGGCACCTGCCTCATCTGCCTGTGTTCCACACTGAGAACAAATCAGACAACTGCTAATGGATTTTGTTTGAGTAAGAAGAATAGAAGTAGAGGGGGAAGCAGCATAGGAGTGGGATTCGTACTATTTTCAAAGTAACTGTCCTTTTCTGTTAATGAGTTTCTAGGATATAGTGTGGATATAGTAGAAACAAGTGGAGAGGAAGACACACTGAAGAGAGTCAAGGACTCTTAAGAGGAGGAAATGGGGAAAGGAAAATGCAGAGCTCGTCCAGGCAGATGAGATGCATTAGAAGACAAACAGGGACAATATCAGTGAGGGCAGGTCAAATGACTCCTGAGAAAGATCTCTAATAATCATAAGCTGTTGGAGTCCAGGGCATCCCTTTGGATGACCTGGGACCCGAGGAAGGGAGTTTGAACCCTGGACAGAGGGGTGTGGAGCCGGTCCAGGGGGATTGGAGACCTTGCCACAGAGCCCAGGAAGACACAG
>VXBB01011809.1:26653-90428 GCA_013399915.1 Illadopsis cleaveri | reverse complement strand
AAGAGTATTTAATTCTTGGTCTCCTTCATTAAAAAAACTCACAGCATTTGTGCAAGGTTAAAATAAATAACAGAAATAAAGTGTTTTAGAGGGGTTTGGTGGACTCTGTCTCAGAAGATATTTTTTTTTGTATGGATATGGTCTGATGTATTTTCCCTTACATGTAACCTAAAAGGGGCAATTGTTAACTGCAGTAACATTCCTTTACATTTCTCCAACTATGTAAAGTAGCTCTTAGTGGAACAATAAGAATACTCTAAGGTACCTTATGTGACAGCAAGACTTGAAACAGCCCTCCTGAATGATATACATTTTGGAAATGTCAGGAAATTTCATCAGGATAAATGTTAGTTTGTTGCAGATCGATATTAAGAAATTTCTGTCCATTACATTTGTATCACTCTTACTCAAAGATGCAGGGAAAGTGGCTTGTTGCCTTGTCACTGAAGGGTGACTTAGCTCACAGTCATTGTGGAATTGCCATGTGAGCACAGTCTTCTCCTCTGTGATCTGAGCGCAGAGTTCATCCAGTGGCAATGCTGCGGCACCTGCCTCATCTGCCTGTGTTCCACACTGAGAACAAATCAGACAACTGCTAATGGATTTTGTTTGAGTAAGAAGAATAGAAGTAGAGGGGGAAGCAGCATAGGAGTGGGATTCGTACTATTTTCAAAGTAACTGTCCTTTTCTGTTAATGCGTTTCTAGGATATAGTGTGGATATAGTAGAAACAAGTGGAGAGGAAGACACACTGAAGAGAGTCAAGGACTCTTAAGAGGAGGAAATGGGGAAAGGAAAATGCAGAGCTCGTCCAGGCAGATGAGATGCATTAGAAGATAAACAGGGACAATATCAGTGAGGGCAGGTCAAATGACTCCTGAGAAAGATCTCTAATAATCATAAGCTGTTGGAGTCCANCGTCGTGTCCCAGCCGCTGTCCGGAGCTCGGCTGGGTGGGGAGAAAATTCTGAGATATCAAACAATAAACAACACCTGAAAACAAGGCCTTGAAGGCTCCGCTTTTTCTTGTGACGCGGCTCAGGGCTTTTAGAGGGCCGGGGACTTTTAACAACCTGAATCTCGGGTGAGAAGCCAAACCCGAGAATAAGCAGTGGAGCAAATAGATCATGTTTTGGTAGATGACCAGGAAATTTTGTAGATCAAGAAGTCAATCTTTATTGAATGAAAGAAGTGAGTAATGGCTGACTTCAGTGCTAAAGGAAGTGGGTTATATTTTTAATCTTTATCTTCCATGGAAGCAGTCTCCTGGGCAGATCTGGAGCATCAGCATTAAAGAGAAAATCCTGAGTGACTGAATTCAGTGTGTGTAAAGCCACTTCAGTAGACTGTTTCTACTCTTAAGTTTTCAGTATCTTACTAACCAAACTGACAGCTTGAAATATTCCTGAAGAGCTCTTTTTAAAAGTTTGCATTTTAAGATATGGACCTATATAAAGATTGTTTATTTAACATTTACAATTCTAAGCTTTCTAATTCAGTATGTGAAATCAGGGTCAAAGAAATTTCAGAATGTTTTCTTTTAATAGAGAATAATGGCATTATAACAAATCTTAAATTTTAGTTGTCCTAACTTGGTATGTTTGACTTCTTTGAGGTGAAATCTCCCACGCTGGGGCCAATCTAATATGTCAGTAGAATTGTGTATCCTTTTCTTTTACTGAATTTTTTGTGGGATGTTATTTCACTTCTCAATGGTTTAAGTTTCTCTATCTTTCTATTGATTCTGAGAACGTCTGTCTGATAATTGTACTTATTTCATTTATTAGGGATCAACAGCTGGCTTTATTCCTGTTTTTGTAGATGTTGCCTGTGAGAGATGCCTTTCTAATATGATTGAGATGCTCTGAAGCATTAGAACAGCAGACACTCCAAATGAAACAAAAATCTCCAGTTTCTGCCTTGCTGGGTTAAGGTTAACTAGGTTTAAAATCTAGTGCTGGCTTGTATGTTTCCAGTGAAGTCTTTTAGTGAAGCTGTCACACATTGATGAAATGAGTAGATTTCTTTATTTGCTCATTTTTTATCTGGGGAAGTTTTTTTATAATCCTTCCCCAAGTTCATATCAATGCCTGTGTATGTATGAAAGGTGCTTATAACAAGTCAGTAAATATGAATGTTAGCGTGCATGCAGATTACAATAATTAGTGGGCTATGAATGGATGAAAAAATGAGTATGTGTGGATGTCTGCTTGGTGCTCCTTTTTAGTGAAATTGTTAAGAACCTGGTGACAGGAGGAGAAAGAATTTGTTGAATTTCATTAACTTTTTTATAAGAATATAAGTATTACCTTTCTGTGTTGTATTTTGTCTTGAAATAACTGCCATAGTCTTGTTTTCACATATGTAATACAAAGTCTGCAATATACACATTTTGTGAAAGTCTTAATTTTTAAAATCATCTTGAAAACTCATCAGTCAAGTGTAGTTGGTTTATAATAATTCTTTGTGCTATCTTACTTTCATCTTCTTCTCTTTGTAACCTGTTGACAGATTAAAATGAATACCTAGCTAGTAATAAGCTTTTATTTTATTTTTTTGTATAAAAGTTTCTAATAGGTCATGGCTTGGAGATACTTTCTTTGTCTGTGCCAAACTCAACAGCAACCAAAAAGAAAACACCTCTAACAACAGAAAACTAAGGATATTTTAAACCACAGTGAGATACAGAAGAAAGATGGAAAAATCTGTTAATAACTTTCATTCCATCCTTTTGTCTTACATCACTTACCATTGTGTGACAAGTGGAAAAACTCCTTGAGTTTCTTTGACAGATAAAAGAATTGCATATTTTATGGTGGCATTCTTCAAATATATTTTACCTCTGTGTTTTTATTACAAATTTTCAGCTGAGCTGTGGAGCAACTCGCCTAACATGGAAGATATATATAGAGAGGGGAAACATTTAAATCATATTTTGTGTCTTTCTACAACGTTTCTGTCTGGTAGAGTATAATAAAGTATCAGGAAGTTGGAAATAGAATTCATAATAGGAGGACTTGGCTTTAAAAACTTGAAATGTTTGTCCTTAATAATTTACCTTTCTTCCTTGACAATACAATTATTTTTAATAATCCCAGTTCTTTTTCAAATACTGTGCTGTGAAAAGGCAATTACTGAAAGACTTAAGCTGATACAGAAAAACGATTCAGTCCAAATTGATAATTTTCTTTCAGGGATGCAGTAAAAAATTGTTTTTGAATTGTAAATGGTTCCCGCATGTATAAATAACAATGGACAAAAATGGTTCAAAATTTTACTTCAATGTCACACTGATAAAGAACAAATCAGAATTTCAGCTGAGTAGCTGTTTGGGAAATAATTTTAAGATTAATAAATAATCTGTATAGTTTAATTAATAAATTAATAAATAAAAATCGATGTAGTTTAGTTGATTCCTTCTTGTTTTGCAAGTGGTTAAGCTTTGATGTTTGTGCCTGGCTCTACAGGAGGCATTTTTGAGTCCCCTACCTTACTGTCCCGTATGTTTTATGATGACAGTAAATTAGTTTTCAGTGATCAGCTGTGTCCTGCCCATCCTTCCTTCAAATCCACTGGAGTGTGCCTTGAGTCCTGCAGGATGTGGATGTGAGCATTCTCCTGCTCCCTCTTGGACCTGGCTGCGGTTTCCAAGAGGGTTCTCATGTCCTGAGGAAGATGAGCAGCTCCAGGGCTGCGGAGTGTGCTCACTCCTGCTCCGAGGTGACAGCAGCTGGGACACACCTGCACACCTGCTGCTGCACCCCTGCTGCTGCACACCTGCTGCTGCACACCTGCTGCTGCACACCTTCACACCTGCTGCTGCACACCTGCTGCTCTGCAGGGCTCAGCTGCAGGAGCCACCCGATGAGCGGACTGTGACTCCCCTTCATCTTGTACTGCCCAGCAGGAGCTTCTGCTCTGCAAGCAGGGAGGGTTTAACAGTGAAGCATCAGAGCTGACTGTTCTTTTTGCACACGTTTTTTTCCCTGTTGGTAACAGTGTTGGCTTTTACAGAGGCAATGAGAACTGTGTGCGGTCAGTGCTCCCAACAGAGCTGGGATTTTGCTTTTAAAAAAAGACATTTGGCTCAGACATTAGAAGTGTTGGAGGTTCAGGTGCTGCTGGTGGCTTTCTGACCTCTCTCACTCGTCCACCTCACCAGGGGTGTTTCCTACTCTTCATTGCTTTTTGGGCTCTGTTTTATACTTGTCACCACGTAAAGTATGTATTTGTAACTCTTAAATGTGTAAACATTGCCACAGAGTTTATTAGCCTATCTTCTGTTTTGCTGCTGATGTGGTTCTAAGATGCTTTTTCCAAGGACTATTGTAATAAATTACAAATAGTTAAATAATTGTTTAGAAACACTCTGAGTCAAGCTTATTCTACACATGAGAACTAATTCAGTTTTGGTTTTTTTTTGTAAATGGCAGATATTTTCCTTAACAATTTGCAATGCTGAACGGCAGAAGGGTCCGCAAGCAAATTAATCGGGGTGAAAGTAGTAAAACCAACCCTGCTCAGGCTTTTTTCCTCCCTTCTGTGTGGGAAACATGACGTTTTCCCCCGATAGTGGGAATGTTTTCTTCTGCAGGCCTGAGTCATTTGTGAGGAATGCTAAGATTAATGCACAAGATTAATTTTCTCATTGCTGCCTTCTCCACTGCAAAACTGGAATTTTGCTTTCCTTTGTACGTTTCTTTCATTTCCAGCAAAATTTCAGATACTCTGAACGTTTTTTTCCCCTACACATTCAAACCTGGTTTTGTTCTGTAAAATCTGTAAAAATTTTTCCTTGCCTTTTAGTGACCATGAGCACAGAAGTCCATGCATGTTCTCTTTCAGACTTAGCTTATTTTAGAGTGTAGTGATTAATGTTTGTTTGCTCTGTATTTTATGCAGTTCTGCAATATACAGAAAACCCTCTGTTCTCACAGAGCTGTGAACAGGAGTTTGGCTTTATCAGGGTTCCCTAGATGTATTGTATCAGTTTAATTCAGGTTTTTTCCATTTTCAACATAATATTAATTCTACCTAATCTATAGCAACAGATGTTCTGAAATGGCATTTATATTTATATTTTATTCTTTAAGAGAGATTACTCCTGCTTCATCTTTCTTACTTAAGCATTAACAATTATTGAAACAATTAGTCTTAAATACTAAAATTAAAATAAGAGATAAAGGATGTCTTCCCAGGTGGCTCCCAAGTAAGAACTACTGTCTATACGTTGAATCTCATCAAAGGCCAGATTTTAATGCACATTAATTTCATTTTGACATGCATTGCATAAGTGTTCCCATTGAATTTGAGCAAAAAGACTTAAAGCTCTGTCTTAAATGAATAAAATGCCTGTTAAAGTAATTTTAGGAAAAGCAGTAGTACAAAAATGAGTACATGTTCCCATGGCCAATGCATCTTAATTTATATCATTTTAAGATTTAACACATATAGTTGAAAGCCTTCATAAGTGAGAGGAGTGCAATTGACCTTTTCTCAGTAGTTTGTAAATAACAGCATATTCTGTGTACTATCCCTAAAGAATAATAGTAACTTCCTAAAGGAAGATAAAGAATACCTAAAGGAGCAGAAAAAAAGCTCCAGATATCTTTCTTTGCACTTTGGGCTAGGCATTCGTTCCAGCACTAACCATGACAGGTCTGTCTGGCACAAAGCACTGCAATTCCAGACTGCAGGGGAAATGCCTGAATCTGCTCCCAGCCCTCCCTGTGCCCCAATGCTGCTGCCCACAGGGGAGGCATAGAAGGTCACCTAGAGGTGGTAACACTGGCTTAGGACCCAACAGTATCTTTCTGTCTCTGGTTAAAAGGAGTCAGTCTGGAGAACAGTTAGGAAGAAATGGAGATGCGTCAGATGAGTACACGTGTAACTTGGTGTGGTCATGTGCAGGTACCACTGCTGTGTGTCCTGTGTGCCTGCTGATGCTCCTCAGCTGTGTTCTCTTTGGTGTGCATAAGGTTGGAGAAGTAATTATTCCAATCAAGACTACAAAAGAATAAATAAACATAATTTCCATTTTCCATTTTAGATAGGTTGCTTTCTCAGGGAGGTTTGTTGTCATAAAGACGTATAAAATCCTATTCCACTGAGGTAACTGAAATTTCTGCCTTGTTCTTCATTTAGGATAGACCTTTACTTGGGGTTTATTGTAGCCTTAAGGGACAGAGATTATCTTGTAGCAAATGCCCTGTTCTTGTCCTTGAAGGGATTTGGTTCCCTGTGATGAGGAGGTCATAGAGGTGGAAAAACAAGGCAACATTAAAATCCTTGAAATTCTGTCTTCTCATTCAGTCAATTAGAAGACATAATTAGTAATTGAAAAGGTAATTAAAATTTGACAGACTGCCAAAATTTGTATATCACGTATTTTTTTAGTAGTGCCTTATTTTTTGAAATTATTTATGATTCTTTTGGCCTTTTTTCTTTCTCACCTTCCTGCATCTGACTGGATTTCAATTCAATTGAAATTGATTTCAATTCTCCTCATTTTCTAAAGCCCTGAATTTTTCTTTGCCTGTTGCCAACATCCTATTTCGTTCTGTGTTCTCCTTGTTTACATTTGCTGCTTTTCTTCTATAGGTTTCTGACACTGTTGATTTCCTGCTTAGTCCCATGTTGGCTACTCATTAACTTCTTGTGAATTGTTCCCTTTGGGTATTTAATGCTTGCTTCTACAATTGTTCACGATCCTTTTTTTGTTCCTTTCTTGTTATACCACCATCAAGAGTGGTCATTATTCCTATTTACTAAAGTGATTTTCTGGGACTCTTATATCATTAGGTAAAAACAAAGGCAAATGTGTGTTTGGGTGTACTTAACAGGGTTAGAAATTAATTAGAAGTGTAGAAGATAAAACCTTCCCCTTGCCTCAGAGACTCAAATTTCATGAGAGTTTTCTATTTAGATAGCCTTGCAATTTCTGATTTTCCATATTCAGATCAGCTTCTATTTTCTCCATATCAGTGGAGAACTTAGCTTAGAACTTTTCTCTGATCAATGAAAAGATTCAGATAACATGGATGAAAACTTACATTTGGTCTAAATGGGAGAAAAATTTATCTCAGTAAGACTTACTGAAAATACCTGAAGCATCACACAGATTAATAACAAGCCAACATGTCAGGTTAAACTGGAGAAGGAAACAGATTGAATCACAAACTGCAGAAGACTTTCTGAGCATCTTGCTGAGGCCTTTTCCAGAGACATTTGTGTTTTTTATGGTGTATGTTACTTCAAAATGTTTCTAAACAGATGAGAAAGAGGAATCAGAGTCATGAGAGCAGAGAAATGTGCTTGAAATTTATCACTCTTCACACTGCGTTCCAGCCTGTCTGAGAACAGTTGCTGTAAAGCATCTGGAGAGGAGAAGGGATTAAGCCCTGGATCTTGGACGATGCACTCATACTTGGGCAGTGAGCAGCAGGGTGGGGTCCTCTTCTGAGACTGGTGGTGGACTTCTATTCCTGCCTCTACAAATGGCTTCTGCTGACCTTAAACAATTTCCTTGGGGCCAAATTAAAATAGGGAGGGAAGTGTCAAACTGCAAAGTTGTAACAGACTTTTGAAATGCTTGGCTTTTTCTGGAGGGGCAACCACAGCCTTGAGTGCATGCCTGAGCTCCCTGTACAATGAAAAGGATGAAGCAGGTGCCACATCACAGACCTGCCAGTGTGCCAGACAGGGCTGCACAGCACCCAGAAAACTGGGTTTGCTGTTTTCCAGCATGGCCTGGAGGGAGGTTCCAACACCAGGTTCTTGGAGAAGCTACAACTCAGGTTAGAGAATAGCCTGAAATCAGGAATCTCTTTGTTTATGTTGCTCTGATTAATTATATTGGTTTTGTTTTTTTTTTTTTTTTTTTTTTTTCTTTTCACTGGTGGTCATGTCTGATTTTTGGGTTTGATTTGAGGTTTGTTGGTTTTTGTTTTTTGGGGGTTTTTTTCCCTTCACCCTTTTCTTAGTTTGTTTTTGTTCTTTGTTTTTTTCAGAAATATATTCCCATATCTGCATAGTGTTCTGGCCATTAAACTCTTTTTTTAATAGAATAGCCTATTTCCATGTTTTTGAATGAAAACTGCTCATCACTTTGTCCTGTAAGCATGTGGCCTTTCACATGTACCTGTGGGAGACCACCTCCTGTACTTTCTGCCTTTTCAGTCACTGCTGTGTGGACCTCAGTGTGGTGTGGTGGGGCTGAGGTATGGAGATCAGACTGACATTTTACTGATTGCCCCAGAAGGGCTGGTCTAAAGTTAAACATCTATGTAGAGTCCCTCTTAGGCATGTGGCACCAACCTTTTGCCTTGGTTTTCTCATATGTGAATTGGAGTGATTGTTGAGAGCTGGGTTCTTCACAGAAATATGGATTGGTCCCCTCTGCTGCCCTGGATTTAATAAGCTGTATATGTTGTTATAAACATAGATTGCAAGCTGATCAGGGTTAATTTTTTCTTGCTAGTCACAACTCTCAAATGTTGTATTATTCCCACTTATTTCTAACATGGCACAAAAGAGCAGAGGTGTTAATTTTTAAAGTAAAATCAAGCAGTCATTTTTTGTGTTCTCAAAACCTACCAAAAAACAAAGGCTTGCCACCTTCTGATCTTTTTCTTCATAAGATCTTATGTAACAACCAAAAATCATAGTCCTTAGACAGAATTTTGTACATTATTAATACGACTTTTCAAGATCTTGCTTTAGCACATCAGAGTACAATGACGAGACATTGGGACTATCAGTAGCAGCTGGGATCACTTTATCACCAATCTTTTTACTTATTACATGAAATCTTTACCCAGAGGATGTGCAGTTATTCTTTATGGACATTTGCATCTTGGGATGTCTCCAACCCTTTCTACGGAGCGCATTTTTTTCAAACATGCCAAAATAATGTGAAAAAGCCTAATCACCAAAAATTAGAACATCTCTGTCTTTCTTGGTTTACAAAGTAGTAACTGAATCTGTGAGATAAAGACTTTAGGAACCTCATGAGAAGTTGTGAACCTTAGCCCAGCTCTGTTTTAAAAAAGGCTTTCCTTGTGTCCAGCATTTTTGCCCGTTAAGACATTAAAAAAACTTCCATAAACAAGGTGTGAAAGCAGAACAAATGAGTGTAGTCCTGCTCCAGCTGACATTTACTGAAAGATTGATGTGAACTTCCTTTAGGGCAAAGTTGTCTTCCTGTGCATTCATAACAGAGAGAGAGAGAGAGGTGGTAGTGGGTCTGTCCTGGGGTTCTGTAGCTATTCCACCCTGCCAGGTCCCATTTAACACTTTTCTCACTGGCTAACTTAGTTTACTGACATTGCTAGGGACCCCTTTAATTGTGGCATCATGGACAGTTTAGGATTCTACTTTCTAGATTCTTGTTTTCTTGAATGATGCACAAGCAGACCCAAGTGTCTCAGAAGTGAGTAGTGTTTCAGGGTACTCAGATTTTGGATGATAAAGTCAAAGTCAAGTCACTGATTTCTTTCAAAGGATGAGGGCACAGCATCAATCTGCCTCAAAAAGCTTCTCAAAGTGAGCAGTTGTGACCTAAGTCTGAAGCTGCATATCTATACAAAAAGCCATACTCCCATGTTACAGAGAGTGAGATTATCACTGTGCTCATCCTGGGGGTCTTGCTCCCTGTTAAGATTTGGGAGAGGGAGTACCAGAAGCAAGATGTGGTCAGTCCGAAGCAGCAAGGTCTTCCGTTGTGTGAGGAACTAGAACAGACTGAAGCTCTGAAGTCATGCAAGCATTTTCTCTAGGGGAGTATAAATGTCTGAAGTATATCAGAACCCAGTTTTTAACCAGGACTCTTTTAAATACATCTACCCAGAAGAAAATCTGACTATTTTGTTCTTAAGTTTGCAAGACATAGGCAGGATTTACGTAAGTATTCAGCGAGGAGCTAAATTTACATCCTTGCCTGGTTTTGTGTGTCACACATTGCTTCATATTTAAACCTGTTTGTCAGGTAAGTGTTGACCTGAAGAGAACAAATCTCTTGCTCAGAGCTGCTCTGCTCATGCTAGAGCTGTGCCTTAGCTTCCGGAAATGCAATGTAATTGAATGCCAGTAGAAATTGTTAACTTGGCAGTAGCTCAAGCACTATATTGCATTGAGGCTTTGATTCCTTTTATGCCAAGGTAATGTTTTATTCTGAATTTGCAGGACTGTGACAGACTATAGTCTAGTGCTGGGCATTGGAATACTTCCCTGAAAAACAGGAGGAGTGTAGTTTACTTTTTGTAATCATACTGTTGTTTTGTTATGGCTAATAGAATATTGTTCATGCATAATTCTAGGTATACTGCTGTGAGAGCTGGATAGTTAGTATTATATAGAGTTAAGAATACTAGAAAGGCAAAAAGCTTGAGTCCAGTTTATGAAGAATATAGTGCAGTATGGTAAACATAGTGTGAATGGAAAAATTCCCTACTTTGTAGATTCAAGTAGCATGTATATATTTCCAAACATGGCCTTGTTGTGGTGTTTTTTTTTGTTTTGTTTTGTTTTGTTTTTTTTTTTTTTAAATAAGAAAATACATCCTTTCATTCTCAAACTTACTTTTGGAGACAGTAGGACTTTTTCTTACTATTTTTCTCTTTTTCTTCAAACCTGCTTGTTGGAATTTTGGAATGCCCAGTATTTAGCAGGAGTTTTGAATCTAAACAGTGCACTCTGGATTTTTTTTTACTTTGATTTTGTGTTGGTGAATAAAAACTCACAGTACTCCCCATGAGAAGCAAACAGAAGATTAAATATCTTGACCTGCAGTGTAATTTGATTATTTAAGATTCTGATCGTCATCTGCTTGGTTAAGCTATAAGGCTGTTCATTTTAATGCACCAAGTAGTGTAAGTCATGTGAATGTTATACATGTGAAAATCTTTACACTGATGCTTATTTATTTCAAGACACAGGAAGTTCCATGCTACTCAGCTGCTTCTCGTCCAAAAGATTCAGCAGCCCTTCTCTGTAAAAATCCAGTGCTAGAAACAATAAATTTATATTCATCAGCTTCATTGTGCAAAACTCTACAGATATAGCAGTTAAAAGAATATGATTAGTGCTGAGCAATTTGCTTCTGATTTGCTTAGCTGAGGCTGGGATTCAGACTTCATGTTCTGAGTGCCTTTCAATCTGGTGTATATATGATTAATGTTGGTGAGTCACTTCTGATGGGAATTCTCGCTTTTTCTCACATTGCAAGATAGGGAGACTTTCTGCTCCTCCCACTCCAGCACTGTAGAAGACATAAAGGAGGAGATAATTTTTCATATTTTCAGAATTGTACTCTGTTAAAGGAACTGAGGAGATAGCCAGTCCTTTTGGCATTTGCTGCACAGGTGTCTGCAAACCAACTAGGACAGCTGGGATTGGGATAAAGGTGTAAGTAGATTGTTATGCAGTTGAGAAATGTTCTTACTGCTTACTTAAATTCAGAATTTAGGTGGGAAGACCAGACTAGAAAAAATGGGAAGGAAGATTTGGGAAGGAAGTTACTCTGCAGGTGCAGGAAGGCAAATCATGACCTGAATTCTTTAAGGGTTCATGGTAGGAATTATTGGAGCTCTGGAAATCTGTTTATTCCTGTTGGAAGTAAATAAATATATTTTCCTGGGGTGAATATAATGCTTCATTAACACAGATTAGCTCAAAGGCTCTCTGTAACTGACTGTAAAATAATGTAGGCATGTCTACAGAACTTTCCTTGCAATTTTAGAAAATGCTTTTCTTCTGTTTCTGTGTGTGTGCCTCTTCATAAAGAGTGTAATACATAGGTTGATTGTGAGATTCAGTACCACAAATTCATCAAATAGGACAGAACGGTTTCCATACTGCAGTATTTTAAAGGGCTCCATCTGTATCTAGACACCAGATATTTGGAAACGCCTAGGTACATAAAAGTACTGGAAGTCCTCAGTGATATTTTAGTGTTTTACTGTGTTTAAACCAAGTTAATAGCTGCTGATTGCAACAGGGCTTAGGCAACTGACTCACTTTTGGTTTAGACAGCCCTGCAAGACCTCTGTGTGTAATTTTAGACTTCTAAGTGATTTCAATATATGGTCTGATACTTCAAATTTTAGCTGAAGCATACTCACTGAAGTCTACCTGGCCTCACTTCTGACACTGAGGACAGACCTTTTGAGGTTGTGTCTTGTGGATTTTGTGTCCAAATTGAGTTTTGTGGAGCTGCAGCTCTAGGGTAGGACAGGGCAAGATCACTTGAAGGAAACCACTGCTACTGTAGACAACTGTATCAGATAATTCTTGTTGTTATGGTTGTGATGGTCACTACAAATAACATTACTGAATATTTGGTGACCTCTAGGAATTTATTCTTCTATCTTCTGTCTACTACCTTTTGGACTTCAGTATTTCCAAACTGACTCAGCAGAAATCATATGGCTACAGTGAGTGTCAATGCCAATTATCGTGACATTTGTAATAGTGCTGTTACTTTGGATTCACATTATTGTTGGATATACAAGTTTAATTCATTCTGTTATGGATTCTACATTCTGCAGTAACATTGAATTTGTATTGCCAGCAGGTTGGAAAAAAAATTAATCCTTGGGGAAAATAAATTTTTTCTAATACATGCACTAAAAACACTTTAGAAAGTGACTTTCATTAAAAAAAGATTTGAGTAATTAGTTGTATTGATATTTTGTTGATTGATACTTTCCCTTCTTTCCCCTCTGTTCCTCACAGCCTTTGGAGCTCTGTTTGCTTTCAAGAAGTATAATGACATGCTCTGAGTGACTTAAAAGGCTTATTTCTGCCCTAGGCTTAGAGCAGAAAGGATGAATGGTTTGGTAGTGCAATGCTGATCTGAACACTCAGGGAGAAAGCAGAGCTTTATGAAGATATAAAATGACAAGATTTTATAATGTCTTTGTTACTTCTAACGTTTGTTTTCAGTATTTTCTGCAGTATTTTTTTCTTTTCTGAAGAAATCTGTAGCTTCCATGCAAGTTCTTCTTCCCTGTTGGTTTTCAAGACTCATTGTTCATTAAAGATCTATTACTACCAACAGAAGATGCTCAGGTCAAGCTCCTGGCTGCTATAAAATGCACACTAAATACTCAGCATGAATTCTGGCGGGCATTTGCACTTACCCAGCAAGTGAGGATACTCTTGGGAGCCCTGCAGAGAATTGCTCAGTATTCTGCAAGACTGCAGTCTCCAAATTCAGACAGTACGTACAGGATGGCACTCTGAAAAGATTTTTAAAAAGGTAAAACCAGATAAAATATTAGGAGTGTATAAAGAAAAGCTGAGCTGTGTATCTGTGGGTGAGGAGGAGAGTGTTTCTTCTGTACTCTGACCTTATTTTTTTTCCCTTCTCTGTATGGTTTATTCCCCATTTCCCATGCATCTCTTTCATGCAAGGTTTCAAGGTACTGTCTGTTGTACTCTGGAATAGTTTGTGGCTCAGGAGGAGACATTTCAGTGGCCTTACCAGGAATCAGCATAGGGACACCTCTGCACCAGATCTGCACCATGGGCTGCCATCCTTGAATTTACAAATCTTGCCATGAGCCTGATGAAGGTGGTCCAGCTGACTGTTCCCTGGTGGCATTGTAAGCTCAAGTTCCCCACAGTACATGCAAAAATACACCTCTTTGATCACACACTGTGACTGTAACACCTACTAACTACTGTGACAGGAACTTTCTAAATACCCTGTGTAGAACATGTTTTTATTATTCTGAGGAGGGTTCAGAAAAATGACTTGGTACATTGCCATCTCTGAATCCTCCTTTCTCCAGGCAGTTTGAACCTGTGTACAGACACCTTTGTTTTCAAAGTTTACCTTTTCAAATCTGCATATCATCTGAATTGACAAAGGAGAAAAAATCTGTCTTTTTCTCCATCACTCTACAATATCATAGATATTGTACAATGAACACTGAGAAGGAAATTATAAAAGGAAGATGGCATAGTAGATCTGGTTTTGTGGTCCCTCTCAAATCTTAGAGCCAGGTCTGTTTTCATTGTGGCTGTTATTTCCTGGATTATGGATTATCATAATCAAAAATGGATTATGATACACAGTAAATGGTCAGTGTGCAACAGCTAAAAATAACTAAGTGATGCCATCTGCTGTCTTAAAATCTTACTTAGTATTACATCTGACTGAATTGTTAGCCTAGAAGTGGAAACTGCCTACACTGAGTATAATGTTAGAGCCATGACATGTTACCTTGATGTGTGTCAAAGTTAGGCAATATAAATATTGATTGTGCTTAAATATAGTAGACTATAGAATGTCAGAAGGAGATGTGATACTAGTGTCAATCCAAAACAATTCCTTGGTGAACTTACTTTGCAAATAATTTGAGGGATTTTATCCAGACTCTTTTGGTGGTTTTATTTCTGAGAGGAAGAAGTAGAATCTTGTGGAATAGAGAGGAGATTGGAAGAAGGTGACACACCGTCCCATTAAAGTGTATATTTATTAAAATGTGTGTTTTATGTGGTGAAATTCTTCAAATTACTTCTATATTTAGTACAGGTTATCTACAGTGACTTTTAGGTGGTTTATCTACAGCCCTTTTAGGTGCCTTTTTTGAAGGAAAGAGTTAAACTGACCATGGTCTTCATAGAAGTTGAGAACCACATTTCTGTAAGATATGTTGCTCAAAGAGAAGTCACTCATGGTCTCAGATCAAAACATTTAACAGTTGAATATAGATTCAATTAAGCTAAATTTGAAGTGAAGTTGACTATGGACTACCATGCTCAGCACTGAAGTGGTGTCTCATTCAGAGAATATCGAATAGTTACTTATTTCATGGATGTGTGTGTGTTTGGTTGCTTGGGGGTTTGACAGCCAGAGTTAAGGATGTATTTTGTTCACATGCAGTTATGCCAGATTGCAGTTCACAGGTTGCCGTTTAATGAAACACTGTAACTTGGCAGAGTGATCTGAAATGCAGTCAGCAGTGCTTAGCAGGTATAAAGGGTTGCAGAACCAGAGAGATGGGATTTAACTCTTTCTGCTTTTTTCTTTGTTGCTTTTTGTAATGGTCTGTAAAGCACTGACATAATCTCAGTTTCCTGTACTTTTTTTTCACCATAGTGAAAATAATCTGAATTCTGTGAAGGTAACTATCACTATTGCACTGTTGTAATTTCATATCCTGAATGGATGTGCCTTGTTTTAGTGAGGTGTGAGTAAGGATATGTTTGGACATAAACTTACACATAACCACAGTCTGATAATGAAATGTGTAATTTCTTGTGGATGTTGGGGCTTTTTAAAATTATTATCAATCTCGCAGTGATGTGTATTTCTGCTTGTATTTTTAAAAGATACACGATCTGTGCTTAGCATTTTGTGTAGTTTAATTTTCATAGCAAACTTATTCAGTATATAAATATTCATTTCCAGATGTAGTGCACCAGAACTGCTCTCCTATTCAAGCATTATAAATAAAAGAAGTTCTTAAATTGGTTCCTCTCTCTACTATGGGAGCATTTCTGTAAAATTCACAAATTACCAAACTAACAGCAAATTAATTCTACAGTTAATCCCTCAAAGGGTTTTGCTTTCCAGCTGCCTTTTTATTAAGAAGATCTGCTAATCATGCTTTGACAGAGAAAAAGCTGTGCATGTATTTACATCTTTCTCATAGCTTGCCATGCCTCTTTCAAACTTCTGTAAAATTCTTTGCAGCCAAACTGTCCAATCTGGAGCATTAAGAAATCATGAGATGGTTTAAAAAATACAGAGATATATTTTTAAAAATATGTACTTGGTGACCCTTTTGTTTTTTGTTTTCTAAACATTCACATGTTTCCAAACTTCTCTGCACAACTCTGAGAGCTCAAACCTTGCTTTAAGAGACAGAATAAAATGTGAAATTCAGATTTTTATGTAGTAATGGGCTGGGTTTAAAACCACAGAATCTTCACTGCACTTCACAGAGTTTACTGTAAATTTCCAAGTGTCCATCAACCAAAAGCTGTGACAGCATAGAATTATGATGCATTTACTTACATGCAGATATGGTGCTGTTAATGTTCATGCTAAGTGGGCATGAACTGTAAACTGTGTGTTAGGCTTTATTTGGAACAGTTTCCAAATGACTGGGAAGGGAAATAATACTTAGTTTAGATAATATAATCTATGAGTTCCTATTATAATTCCAGGACAAATGCTGCACTCATAATTAGAGCATCAGTAACAATGTAAGGAAATGATGTGGTCTTGGCTGTAGAAAAAGCTACCTGAAGACCAGAGAAGATTTAAAGGTCTTGTTGAAAAAAAGCAGGAAGAGATTCTATTTCTCATGAAAATTCAAGGAGCTCCTGAGATGACGTTTTAAAGAAGTTGCAAAAATGTACTCATTTTCTAATTAGCTCATCTTTCCCAAGGAATGATGACTCGCTGTTAGCAGAGGTTTTTTTCTGGAAATGTCTACGCTTTTGGGTAACACATATCTTCCACCACACCAGTCTGGCTGTATGAAAAACTGAACTGCTCTCTATCTACAGGATAATGCAGTATCAGGGTACCCAGAGTGCTTCTGATTCTGTAAGCTGATGTGGACAGTAGAGTATGGATTAAAGGTGTGGATGATGGGAAGGAATGACCAAGATGTAGGGAAGATGGTAGAAACATAGAATTAAAGGAAAACCAGGCTGTCAAAATTTCAGTCTTTTCTTCAGCCTGCCCCCCAAGATTTTATGCTATGTGAATTTTTCACTATAGCAAAGTGCTTCATAAATTTAAAATGTAAACGCAGAGGATTTCTTTCTCTTATTCCCTGGTGTAATTTTTACTTTTATAACTCCATGTTCTTTTCCAGCTGAGTGCTATTTCCAGGGAAGCCAATTCATGCATTTTAGAAGTGAGCAGTGCTTTGGGAACTCTCCAATCTGACTGAAAAAATACAAAACCCTTACTGAAGTACCAACATGAAGACCTAGAAATGCAAGGAGCCATGCACATGACCACAGTTTGTATTCATTCCTGCCATTCCTGCTACAGGAACAGAAACACTTCAATGACTCGTCTTTTTTTTGTTGTTATTGTTGTTTTGATGCTGAATTATCAGAGATGTCTGATTCTGAGTGTAAACTCCACACTATGAGAAGCGCCCTCTGTCATGGGAGGGGGCTTGCTGTGAGTGAACCTCAGGTCTGCCTGAAAGACATCACCATGTCTGACTTGCTGCAGTCTAACACACCTGTTGGGAAGATGGAGGAATACTCATCACAGAATTTTCATCTGTGAAACAAAAAAGGTCATTTGTCACAGACTATGAACTAGGTGCCAAAGTGCAATTTCCCTGGTAACTAGGAGCAAAAGTGTAGCAATAGTGTTGGGGGTGCTTACCCTTGGCTGAATAAATAACTGATCAAGATCATGATGCAGATGGTTGGATCGATTTTTTTTTTTCTTTTGTTGTTTCTGTTTTCGTCTGATACCATAGATACAATTCTTTTTCTGCAGCCTTAGATTTGAATGATGAATACCAGGTTATTAAGCAAGTTTGGTGCTTGTGGGATAGGGTTGGAAGTCTGGTGTAGGATTTTACTGATTTGGAAGGATTTGCTTTAGTTCCTTCAGCATTACCCTGTTTCGTCACCTCAGGTTATTTCAATAGCCTGCTCTGTGAAAACTGGGTTGTTTTGAGTCTCCCTATATGATCTAGGAATTCAAATAAATATGGTGGTGCGACACCTTAGATAAAAGTTAGGATGCAGTCTATACTTAGGTTTTGTGGTTAAAAATATGAAGTTACGTTCATAATGACTTGTCAGTTCAGAAAATAATTACTTCCACTCTCTAGGGCAAGCAAGTATGAACCTTTTGTGCTTGTTAGAGCAAAACTCAGGCAACTGTAATTTTTAAATAAACTTAGATAGTATACTGAGGAAGAAGAATTCTTTTTCCATGTAAGTAATTTTCTATTGGTTTCTTCTCTTTTGCTTCTTGCTTGAATTACTCATGGAGTAAAACACTAGCATCTTTGCATTAAAAATATGTCTATTTAGTCACTCTTGTTTCCTTACTCTCTTAAAATGGATGTTGTAGAAAGAGTAAGGTTTTCTCAGTGTGCTGGTTTTCTTTCTTTCTAAGCAGTGTTGCAAAATGCATCATCAGTTCAGCAGTGTAAGCATGGTTGCTTCTAAGGGCCGGGAGGAATCACCTTTGGCTGCAGCATTTAATTTGTCTGATTTGTGTGTGCTGTGCTTTATAAAAACCATTAACAGTGACTCCTTGGAGGGTGTAAATACAAGAAACAGGGTATTTATGAAACTTCAGAAAATGCCCCTTGAAGTGTAACCCACGTTAATGTGGTTAAGCAGCTTCTGTCATTTGTTAAATTACCGAGCCTTTAATTGTACTTTGTATCATCAGATCTGGACTCCATCCAGCGTTGGTGTTTCCCACTTGTAATACTTTTGGGTTTAGGGACTTGTATGCATTCTGTGGGAGATTAAGGCTAGAGATTGACCATGACTTTGGTGGTCTTCCTTAGGAAACAAGTTAGAGCTGATGCATACTGTGGAGTCAAGGAAGGGGGGCAGGGGAAAAGGAGACGCAGCACAAACCCTCTTAAATTTAGGCTCACTTTCTCTTTTTCTAGTTGCACTGGTGTTTTCAAGGCAAATCTCTTTTGTCTTGTGTATAGCGTGTTGTGTTGATTAACTGCTGGGCAAATTTACAACATGCTGGAAGACTGGAAAAGGAACATGCTGGCTGTGGCAGAAGTATTGAGCAGATCCAGGTTCGCTCAGTCTTTTACAGCTTGGTAACTTAATCAGTTTTGACCTGCAGAACTGTCCTCATACTGACAGTATCAAAGCTTTGTGAGGAAACAATAAAAAACAATTAAATTTTAGTCTCTCCACAGTACTTAGTTTCTAATGGCAAATTTGTAGCACCCAGTAAGAGCAGAGTGGAGTAAGTGTTTACAGACTGGAAGTTAGGTGGTGCTAAACATAGTAATTTATAATTCAGTACTGTCAATTCAAATTGGTCAATCTATGATACGATGTGATGGTTGCAGCATTACTTTATTATATTGATACAGTGTGTGCATGCAGCATTAGCACTTTGCTTGGAAATTAGTCTTTAACATCCCAGATCATTGCGTGATAAACCTTCCTGCAGCAGCTCTTGCTGTCCCTGGGCTCTCTACTTTCAGTCACTTCAAGTTTGTGAAGGCTCACTTGCAGAGTGGAGTTTTGCAAATTCCTGCTCACCCAGGATCTTGAGGGAAATGCAGAGTCCCCAAATGTGGGAACAGAACCTGCAAAAATCTATAAACTTGGCCGCAGTGAGAAAATGACCACATCCACTAAAACATGAGATAATATCTTCCACACACTGAAAGAAAACAAAAAACAACATGCAGAATCAGACTCTGAGAAAGGATTATCTAGTAAGTTTAAAACAGCACTGTATGTGTTTCTATTTTAAGATTATTTAACATAAATTGATGTTATCTAACTCCACATGTCTCCAGTGAGGGAATGTCATCCTGAGTGCACAGAACATGCACATTGACTTGGAAGAATAAACAACTTCTCTTTGCTATTTTTTTTGAAATGCAAAGACAGAAAGAGGGGAATATGATTTCCCTTGCTACCTTTAACTCTTTCCCCAGGCCAAGCATGCATCATAAGCTAGCAAGCAAGCAAGCAAAAAAAGTTTTATTAGAACAAACAGGGAAAGGATCAGCTGAAGCTGTGAAGACATTTCAGCTTCTGAAACCTCTCGGCACTTTGCATCATCAGTACCTCCTAATGTTCAGGATTTTGCACTGTATGAAGGTCTGGAAACCTGCTGATGGTTCTCTCAGTTAAACCTTGGGATGAAGTGTCCTTCTCTGGGAACTGAATGGCTGTGAATCTCCATGCTGAAATCCAGAAGGTTGAGGGTGGATGGAAAACAGTCAAAACAATGCTCTGTTTTAGTAAGCACCATGGTTCCTACTTTTTCAGTTTTCTGTGTACCTAGCAAGGGCACAGAGGCTATTTTTGAACTGTCTAGACTATTCTCCTGAAAGGGATCTCTTCTTTTTCCTCTTCTGGTTATTGGTCATCAGGAAGAAGGGAGTTAGCACGTCTATTTGTGAATTTGCCCACACACTGAACCCACATAAACATTTTACAAAGCATATTTATAGAACTGTTGTAAGAGCATGTGTCCTCAACAGCTATGAATTTATAAAATTGCATGTAGTTTAATCAGTGCAGAAGCATCACTATTAACATAAATTTTTGCATGACATTTTCTATTTAATGTAAAATCTGCTACCTCCCCCTACTCCCCCAGTATAGCTTTAAAAATTTTATACATGGACACAAAGACAAAATGTGAATGTACAGCCCAGTCATTTAAAGTTTATGCTTCTGGTAATAGTTTATTTGAATTATTGATTATTCTAAAGATGGAATATATTTTTCCACATTTGAAAAGTCTTGACAATCAGGTGAAGTCCCCAGTGACTAGAAAAAAGGAAACATCACTTTTATTTTTAGAAAGGGAAGACAAAGGAAGACCTAAGGAACTACAGACTGGTGAGCCTCCTTCTGCTACTGGGAACATGATGGAGTAGATCCTCATGGAAGCATTGTTAAGGGACATACAAGACAAGGAGATGATCCGAGACAGCCAGCACAGCTTCATTAAGAGCAAATAGTGCCTGACCAGTCTGGTGGCCTTCTATGATGAAGTGACTGCAGTGGTCAACAAGGGAAAAATGACCAATGTCATCTACTTAGATTTCCATAAGGGCTTTGACATGGTCCCACACAACATCCTCATCTCCAGTTTGGAGATATGGATTTGAAGAGTGGACTAATACTCAATAAGAAATTAGCTGGATGGGCACAGGCAGAGAGTTGTGGTCANGGAATCTGCTGGATGGATGCAGCCAGAGAGCTGTGGTCAGTGGCTCTATGTCCAGGAAGAGGCTGGTGATGAATTGTGTCCCTCAGGATTCTCATGAGACTGGACCCCTTTAATATCTTCATCAGTGACATGGGCAGTAGGATTGGTGCACCTCAGCAAGTTTGCAGATGACACAGCAGCAGGACAGGATGCCATCCCGGTGGCCCTGGACAAACTTGAAGAGTGGGCCCACGAACAGCTCTTGAGGTTCAACAAGTCCAGGTGCAGGGTGCTGCACCTGAGTCAGGGCAATCCCAGACATGAGCACAGGCTGGGAGAAGAAGTCANATGGAATATATTTTTCCACATTTGAAAAGTCTTGACAATCAGGTGAAGTCCCCAGTGACTAGAAAAAAGGAAACATCACTTTTATTTTTAGAAAGGGAAGACAAAGGAAGACCTAGGGAACTACAGACTGGTGAGCCTCCTTCTGTTACTGGGAAGATGATGGAGTAGATCCTCATGAAAGCATTGTTAAGGGACATACAAGACAAGGAGATGATCCGAGACAGCCAGCGCAGCTTCATTAAGAGCAAATAGTGCCTGACCAGTCTGGTGGCCTTCTATGATGAAGTGACTGCAGTGGTCAACAAGGGAAAAATGACCAATGTCATCTACTTAGATTTCCATAAGGGCTTTGACATGGTCCCACACAACATCCTCATCTCCAGTTTGGAGATATGGATTTGAAGAGTGGACTAATACTCAATAAGAAATTAGCTGGATGGGCACAGGCAGAGAGTTGTGGTCAGTGGCTCTAGGTCCAAGTGGAGGCCAGTGACAAACTGTGTCCCTCAGGACTCTCATGGGACTGGAACCCTTTAATATCTTCATCAGTGACATGGGCAGTAGGATTGGTGCACCTCAGCAAGTTTGCAGATGACACAGCAGCAGGACAGGATGCCATCCAGGTGGCCCTGGACAAACTTGAAGAGTTTGGGCCCATGAACAGCTCTTGAGGTTCAACAAGTCCAAGTGCAAGGTGCTGCACCTGAGTCAGGGCAATCCCAGACATGAGCACAGGCTGGGAGAAGAAGTCACTGAGAGCAGCCCTGCAGAGAAGGACTTGGGGGTTCCTGTGGATGAAAAGCTGGACATGAGCCAACAGTGTGCACTCAAGGCCCAGAAAGTCAGTGGTACTTTTGGCTGCATCGAAACAAGAGTGGCCAGTGGGTCAAGGGAGATGATTCACCCCCTCTACTCTGCCCTTGTGATGNCAACAAGGGAAAAATGACCAATGTCATCTACTTAGATTTCCATAAGGGCTTTGACATGGTCCCACACAACATCCTCATCTCCAGTTTGGAGATATGGATTTGAAGAGTGGACTAATACTCAATAAGAAATTAGCTGGATGGGCACAGGCAGAGAGTTGTGGTCAGTGGCTCTAGGTCCAAGTGGAGGCCAGTGACAAACTGTGTCCCTCAGGACTCTCATGGGACTGGAACCCTTTAATTACTGTGGCCTTCCAGTGCCTGTTACTGCTTCTCTTTCTTTTGGTGATGCTCTTCCCCAGTGTTAATTTTTTTTTAATGCCCCTTCTCTCCACAGAGAAGAATTTAGGAGGATTCCAGGTTTCTTATGTTAGTGTATGTATGTGTTCATGCTTTCATTGCTGTGAAAGATTGGTTATGAAATGCGATAGTGTCTCAGGTCATCTGCTGTAGCTAAAGAGAGAACCTTTCTCACAAATGTAGTCCCTGTTATAATCTGAAACCATAATAGCTTTTCGTTAAATGGGGTTACTTCATCAAAGCTGACTGGTGTTGGAAGTTGCTGTGGATTGCTGCTTCCTGAGTACTTAAAAACCACTTGGAGCTGATTTTGTGCTAGTGTGGAAAAATGCAACTAAAATGACAGTAATCATCCAGTTTTGAACAGAGCAGGCAAGAACTGGTTGATAATGTTGGCCAGGGACGTGATAAGCAAAACTCTTTTCTTCTCCCTGCGCCCCCCCCGCCCCCAGCTTTGCCTCACTCTTAGCTTGGCCAACTATGCTGGCCAGTACAGCCTCACACTTCCTTGGCACACCCTTCTGCTCAGCTGTGTCCAGCTGCTGGTGCTTCTCTTGTTCCTTCTCTGGTGGGGTGTTTACAGAGACACCAAGCTCTGCTCCACTGTCTCTGCTGGTATCTCTGTCTGACAGAACTTGTGGTGTTTAGACAGGAAATGGAGCTCAAATAAGATGCTGGGCTAGTGTGACTCTGAACAAGCCTGCTTCATGGCTTCCAAGATCGGTGTGTTTTGCATAGAAGCTCATGGTATGTCTTCATCCAGATGCAAAAAATGCTCTAAAATTTTATTCCTTGCAGCAGAGCCTGTTTATGTTACTTCTGTTGTTAGTGTTAAGCATTTGGACAACTCACTTGTATTAACCTGATCCATGACAGTAATTCAGATGGTAACTACAACTTTAACAATGACTGAAACATGAAAGAGCAGGACATGCCAAGAGCAGCCAGGAGTCCAATGGGGGAAGGAAGTGTCCAGAAAAATATTGCCCCTTTATACAATCACAGATGTATTTTATATATGTGTAGCCTGTTAATAAAAGTATATATATGCATAGTTTAACAAAACTATGGTTTTTGTAAAAATCATGTGACATGTGAGTCAATCTTTGGAGTGACACACATGATTGAAATAGCAGGTGTGCTAAAGTTTTAAAAGTAATACTATTTCTCGAGATAAGCTCCTGCTCATTTCTCACAAGCAGCTATTTTTCTGATGCTCTGGTGCTTATCTGTGTGGGCGTAGGGGCGAGTAGATCAATATAGATGCATCTGACTGGTAAGATTCTGTTGAATTTTGTTTCCAATATATATCTTCTGAGATTCCTTGTAAAAAACCCATAGACCTTATATATCATGCCTAGTTTCACGGTGACTTTAATACTGCTGGAATCGTGATGAGTAAGGGCATTTGTAAAGTAATTTCCTCTCTGAACTCTGCAAGATTTGGAGGACAGAACTCAGAATGCCTCACATTCTTTGAGTGCATGTGTAAATAGGAGTCCACGTCTCAACATTGCAAGTGACATCACAGCTTGATGTACATTCTATGTCAATATAATTATGGTGTTGTTTCGTCTTCCTTTCTCCTTTTCACATTTAACAAATGCTAATAATACTTGAATATCTCAGGATTGCTTGTAGTCATTCATTTTTGAGTGCCTACGTGGCTCACCTGGCTGTTTTCTGCATAGATCAAGTTCTGCGCTCCCATAACTCGGCAACAATGTTAATTTGTGAGTAACATTTTGATGGCTTAGTTCTATAGAAAATCGTGAGGGATTTTCCTTTTTTAAACTGTGTTTTCATTATAGTAAAGCCCGACAGCCCTTGCTTTGTGAGCCAGTGCTGCACTTAACTGATGAGATTTGCACTGTGGACTCGATGGAGAGGGAGCTGGCACTACGTCATGTAAGAAGATTTATTCCAGGTGTGTGCTTGGGAGAGGAGTATGGAGCTTCCAGGAGATGGAGCAGAAGAAAACAAAAGGGCAAATAATCCAAACAAAATTTTTGGGCAGGCCAGACCTGACCTTTTGTGTAGCCTGAGTTTCTCTGCTCTTACATGCAGTTGGAAATGTGGCCAAATCCATACACAGAAGTCATGGTACATCCACAAGCTATAGTCAGCCTTCTGTCTTCTCACAACAGCAAAATAAATTTGATTGGGAAAATTCTCTGTTAATTAAGACTGATAGTTTAGGAACTAATATTGTAGTTATGTCCTAACCATAGGCCAGAGCTGGATTCCTTCCTCTGAAGAGAAAGTATTGACTTATTTCACCATTGCTATTCTGTGGTTCATCAGTAAATGTTCAAGATCTTACAGTCTTGTAGTGGTTTACTACATCATAATGTTGGCTTTATTATTAGAATGTGATTATATTGCACTTTGTTGAAATACAGGGGTTTTATTTTATTATTTTTTTAAAATTTGTGATACCTCAATATGCTAATGGTACTTGATATCTGCAGAACTACTTTCTTTGCTGTGTTGCCGAGGGAAGTGGAGGCTTTGTGGTTTGGAGTTTTTTTGGAGGGTGGAGTTTACAAACTCCCTGTGGGGGAGATGAAGTAGAAGCTATTTGTGCAATTGCAGTGCATCACCTTTAAGGAACAGTAGCTCCTCCTATGAGTGAACAGAATGAAAATCCAAAGAATGAAAGAAAAAAAAAATACCCTGCTTTCTCAAGAGATTGATTTTCTTTGCTTTTTTGGTACTGTTGCAGGTGGTTGGTTATGTGGGAAAACCTCTCCTAGTCTAAGCTTTCTTATGTGTCCTTGCCCTGTCCTGGAGCTGTTTACTCCTCTGTATTGCTGTCAAACTTTTTGTTTAGAAACTTAAAAACAAGAATACAACCCCCTCTCCCCCTAAAGAAACCAGAAAACCCAAACATAAAACCCAAGGGTTTGTTCTATAGTGTGTGACTCATCATGCTTTTTTTGGAAGGAGGAACTTGCTGTATCCTGGTACGTATTCAGAAGTAGCTAAGCTACTAGGCTCAGACGTTTGAGGGATTTTTTTCCCCTCTTTCTATCAGGCCATATGTGCTCAAACTTCCTGTCTTGGGAAATGAGTGTAAGTTTATTTCTCTCTCTTTAGTCCCTGGGGGTTTTTGTTGGGGTTTGGTTGGTTTTTTTGTTTGGTTATTTTTTTATCCAAAGGGAACTGTCTAATCAGCTCCAGGAGTGGGATGTGTGGGGTAAGAGGTCCATTTTGGTTTGTAGGTTGAGCAGAACTCAAAAGAAATCATTATTAAATATTTGCTTGTTCTAAAAGACAGATGCACTTCATTATTTATGGGCAGACAGAGATAATGTTTTACAGTTAAAAAATTGAAGTTATTAAAAAAGTATTTTAAAATCTGTCTCTGTAGCAAAGTTAGATACATACTGTTCCACATTTTGTAATTTCAGCTTTTAAAGTGTCACCTTGTTTATATATGAGTAAAACTTGGCTTGAAGATGTGTCTCTTTACAATGGCTTTTAGTAAAATAATGAAGAAGCAGAGCTACTTGTACATTATCATTCTAAACCAAGAGAATTCCAATTAAGTAGGTGGGGTACTGAAAGTGAGGTCAACTTTGCAACTACTGGATCAGCAAAAATGGGTAATACAGCTCATAATGTAACATGTAACATAAAGCTGTAAATAATTGAGGAAGTATTTAAGGAAGTATTGTAAATACTTGCCTCTTGCTCAGTGGCTGGTTCTGTCAGTTGGCTGTCACATTTAAAATGCTATGTTTGAAGAGATTTGTGTAATCTGGACAATTTTGTATAGGGAACAATAGGAAAAAAAAAAAGCTGAACTATGATATGCCAGCTCTGAAGAGGTGATGAATTTCTACGGTCAGTAACTTTTCCAATCCAATCTGTTCACATCTGGGAAACTGTTGTAGTGTATGGCTTTGGAACTGCATGGATGTTTTTTATGTTTAGCATGAAGATCCCTGGCTGATTCCAGACTGATCTTAGCTGAAGCTTGACTGATCTTAGCTGGTGAATTAATGGGATGGAGTTCTTGCTTTGCTTTGTATTTGAGCTCACTGTAACTAATTAGGCTCTACTCCATCACACCTTTTTTTGGATACAAATCTCACAGTTGTGGTTTGGGAACTTCAGTGCAAATGGCAGCAGCCCTTGTTTATTGCTCTGGTGTTCTCCATCGTGGCCTGAAACCTGACAGTCAAAATGTCATCAGGTGGCCTTGAGCTGCTGGCTGCCCTGTTGAAGAATCTTCATTCTGTGCAAGATGTACAGCATAGCAGCCTGAGTCCTTGTCCTATAACTGCGTGAGCCTGGACAAATTATGGGGTGCCATAAAAATTAGGGATATGGTAAAAGAGGGGCAGCACCACTAGAATGAAAGGATGAGTGAGCACAGAAAAACAAACCTCCTTGGAGTGCCTGCTCAAATACAAGATACAAAAGAGAGAGACTAGAAGAGCAGAGGTATGGGGACAGTCCAACAATATCTTAAGTGCAGAAGAAATACGTTGGCTGGTTTGTGAATTTTCGATAGGAAGAGCAACCACCAATCCCGATTTGGTGACTGCTCTTGGTGGGCAGAGCTGGGAGCGAGTACAAACATCCCTCAGTGCTCCTCCCTTAACTGCAGGGAGCGATTGCTGTTCACTGGGAACAGGCTGGTTTGTGGTTCAAACCGGTGGTGGTGTGTCACTGCTCCCAGGAGTCGAGTGACCTTGTTTATAATGTGTAGCTGGGCCAGTATGCAGCTGTTTCCACTGTAAACTCACAGAAAGCTGGTTCAGGGTATGCTTGTGCATATTACTTTGCAATTAACTTTGTATGGACACACACGCAAACCCCTTCTCCCATAGCTGCCTCAGTGCTTTTTGCTGCTGTAGGCAGCACAAGTGCGTTGTGCATTTTTGGTTCATTTTTGCCCTGTCAGAGAAACAAGTGTGTGGGTAGAAAAGAATGAAACTGATGTTTATGGTGCTGAAGAAATGAACTACAGGGTGAAGTGGCTGGGTAGTTTAGATCTTGCTAGAGGAACCAAAAATAACTTTGTGTGGAACCATGAATCCTCCATTCTACAACACACGTCAGAAGAATCATTATAAAACTGGAACAGGTAAGTATATCCATGACAGAAATTCTTTTGGAAGAGCAGAATTTGTATGTGTTCTTGAAGATAATCTGTGCAATACTATCATGCTTTCTTTTCAGAACAGCAATTGAAAATAATAATCCCATTGTGTATAACACATTTGCTTGCGTTAAGTGTTCCTAAGACAAAAAAACATTTAGGCATTAACATTTTTTTAAGCATCACATTCTAATTAGAAATAAGATGGAGCTGCTAAGGATTGAAGGAGGTAAGCAGGTGGGTAAGCCCTCCCTTTGTTGTGCAAGCATCCTGCCCTGGGTAGTCCTTGAGCATGTAACTTCCAGGGACCTTTGCTTATCATTAATATTGGCATGCTGCACAAAGGGGAGGAATATGTTTTCACTTCCTCATGAGATTTTCCTCTGTAGTGTGTGATTTTGTCTTGTTTCTGACAGAGCTTTCTCTTCATGCTAATGGTTTCTACTCTGCTGTCTGTAATTTTTTTGAGGTTGGCCTTTTTTTCAGCCTGTTCAAATCTCTGTCCCGTGGAATAGAATCTCAACCAGTGAGAACAGACTTGTCCTCCCTGGTGACAGAGCAGGGATCCCCCAGGAGTGATTGAGGAGCTGTGGTTGTGGAGAAGGGTTTTCTCTCCAGGTGTTAGGTAGGAAACCTGTCTCTGCCATTATATTTCCTGACCTAGAGATGTTGCAATGTGTGTTATGTGACATGGTCCCATTGCATGTGCCTTTCCCACGATGGAAGGAATGAGAGGGGAAGGGACATCTGACAGATGTGTAGACATTTTGTTTAATGCTGGAAAATGTGGTGGCGAATTAAGCTGAATGGAGTAATATTCTGTATAATGCAGAGAAAGAAGGGAAAAAAGGAAGAGGAGAAAAAAAGAGGGTAGATATATTGGGGAAACCCAGGAATTTTAAGATTTTCTTAAGAATTTCTATTCTGCAAGAGCGTACTTTGGAGTAAAGGCCTGCGAGGGATTTGTCAGCTCCTTGGAGAGCCTCTTTTTAAACAGTGCAAAAGTGCCAGAAACCTGTCCTTTGGATAGAGGAGAGCTGTGTTGTGTGTGAGTGTTTTGGAGAAGTTCTGTATCTTGGAGGAAGAAGTGCCAGAGTGTGGTTTGACAGTTGCTACAGCAACTAACGCTTTTTTAATGGAAGGCAAGGATAAGTGATGTTATAAAGTCTTGTGTAACTGACGTACCTTCCCCTGCTTCCTGCCAATTTTCCAGTATATTAAAACAATAAGTAATTTATTACTTTAGCTGAGAAATGGCTTTATGTTTGCCCAGCTCAGCCTTGTTTGCAAGACTGCATGATCTTTACAGAGACAACAGAAAAGAAATTATTTACGTAACAGAAAGCAGGGATTCAAGCATCTCTGAAAAGAATGCTTTTCAGGGGACAAATGCATCCCTTGTTCTGCCTGAAGCAGTTTTGTTTGATGTGGATGTCAGTGGGACAAGTTTTTTTATCTCGTAGCTTCCTTTGTTCTCATCCTCTCCCTTCCTCCTGACCATGATTTTTTTTTTTTTTTTTGCCAAGTTTTTAAAATTCATTTTGGTTACTATGGAGTACTTTTTATTGTAGGAATGATGACATATTATAGAGTAAATTAAAGATGATGCAGACCTGTGGTAGGAGGGGAATTCTGCTGCTGGCTGTCTCTGCAGCAGTGTTACAGAAGCGGCCCTGGCATAGACGTGCTCCAGTAATTGCTGTCCGGGGAGAGAGGGAGAGACTTTAACCCTCATAATTTTTTGAGACTCAGCTGCCTGCTATTATCCAGGAGGAATGATACATGATTGGAAACCACACATCACATCCCAGCGTACAGAAACACTCATTTTAGGATTCAAAAAAGTGCCTAAACTGGCTATCTGTTCACTAGTTTAAAATTACATATTTTAATTTAGTGCTGGTTTAGGTTTGATTACTGAAATTTAGAGGCATTTGACAGCTGAATTTCAGGGGATGAGAGTTTGCCTAATGCTCTTGTTCTTTTAAATATCACTGGAAGTCTTAGGCTGCAAAGGGACACTTTGCCTCTCCCTTGGGTTCTTCATACAAGATCAGAAGTAATTCTGAGTTAAGGCTGCTGATTTTAATTGAAGAGTATGTATTAAGCCATTAATCATATTTGTAAATGAAACAGAAATATGCACAATTATAGAATCTTAAATACCCATTTTTTCAGTTCTTACTTTTAAAGCCCTGTTTTCATGAACCAAACATGTTTACCTAGCTCTTTAGAACTAAGATTTATTTTACAGATGTCCTTACTAATATTTTGAGCATTAACAACTCATAACCAGAGCTCCAGATTTGTAGGTTTGTTTCCTGTGTCTCATTTTGCAGTTTAAAAGGAAAAATTTCTTTTCAATACAATTCATGACAATATTACACAGTGCGTTTTCAAAAAATTATGACTGAACTAAGAGCCAGTTTTCAAGTGAATGACACTGAGGTATTTAACTGGAATAAATTCACTGCTCTCGAGTTGCTGAGAAGCAGTGCATGAAGCATGCACATTTTTTTTCACGGATGAAAAAGTAATAAACCTTTGCTACCGATTTTATGCATTTTAAAACTCAGTAGAGGATAATTACTGCCTTCTTGCATTCATTATGGCATTTTGTGGATTCACGTGAAATGAGAGAAGTAACTGAAATATTTGAGCTGAAGAGAAGACTGACAAAAAGATCTCCTTTTAGATATTCATGTGTTAGTGACCAGTACTTATTAGAAAAGAAATCTGCAAAGTTTGAATTCTACAACATGATTGTGTTCCTCCCATAGCATCTTGTTTGCCATTTTCTTCCTCCTACAACCCTCTCCTCTTCCATCCTTACCCAGACCTTGAGATAGCTTATCCTTTTTGTTTCTCTGACTCATTCACTTGCCCTGGTGACACAAACCCATCTCCAAATCTCTTTTGCTCCTTCAGGTTCCCTCAGGGTCACCCTTCTGCAAGATTCCCCTTTATGTCTCACCATGTTTCCCTCAGTGGGACAAACCTTCTTTCATCTTAAGGAGCCTGAGCTATTCCAACTGCTGCCCATCTCCTTTCTTGGTTTTCTATCAAATAGATTGATTCAACTCTTCAAAGTAATTTTTTTTTTCATTTCCATCTGACCTTGTAGGCTGGCTCTCATCCCCTCCGTGGGGACTGCTCTTGTCCAGCATGACTACCAAACAGCACTGTGTTATTAGAGGGACACCAGCAGAACTTGTACTTGGTCAATGCATTCTTTCTGCTCTTTAGGTCACACGAAGTGGAAGTCTTTCAGCTCCACTGAATTGTTAGTGAATGTGGAATGACTTCATAGAAATCATGTAATAGGACACCTGCAATATAAAGATTATATGTAGCTGAAAATGTTAATATTTTAATTCTTCTGTTGTGTTTTAAAAGGTAAGAAATTGTTGAGAAAATGTGATGGTGAGGCTGCAATTATGCAATATGCAAACCTCCCATACTTTTTAAGTTGAAGGTTTCTCCTCTCAGCTGTATTTAATTGTGTTTCAGGTAAGTCTTCCACTTAATACTGTGGATTATGCTCTGGCATGAGAGAACATGCACATATTTATTAGATTTTTCTTTTTCCAAAACTGAGTATGTGGTTTCTTTTTCATGCAATTATTGGATCTCTGATTCATGGGCACTCATCTGGAGTGTGCCAATGCTGCTGACAGCTGTAGGCATGCAACACACTTTTGTAAATTATCTGAAAAACTAAACTTTGAGATTTACTGGGTGATATGAATATTTTAGTGTCTCATTTAGCCAACCATTTTAGACTTTTCTTTAGATAAACTGGAGTTTCTCACCTGAATAAATGGTGTAATCTGATAGCAAAAGCAGGTTACTTGCAGTTTCTAAGACTAGTCAGTCATCACTGGCGTCAGTAAAAAACATAGGAAGGCTGAGGCAGAAATATATGAAGATATTTAGAAGAATCTTACCCAGTTTAATTTAGTAACCTAAGCAAGTGTTATTTCAAAGCCTTTTGGGCATGGATATTACACATGCAGTTTTTTCCTACAAAACTTGAAAGAAAAGTAGTCATCTCTTTTTACTTTTTTTTTCCCCAGATTAAAAATGACAGGATATTTGCAGTTGTCTTGAAAGTGAATTCTTGTTAAATGGTTAGAAATAGCTACTCTTAAATATTTTCAAAGTAGCATTAAACCAAAGATTTGTCTGCCTTCATACTGACATTGCAGAGCAAAGAAGTTGAACTGAAGCCCAGTTTATGCAACTGATGATAGTATTTTATTGTCAAAAAGCAGCACTCCTGTCTTTATCTTCAGCATTTTTTAAAGACAGAAAACTGTAATTTGGGAAATTGAACAGAACAATTCCATGTTTTCCATCAAATTTTTCTTTAATGAAAACAGGTAGTCAGCTGTTAATACTAAGAGGATCCATATGCAAAATTGTCCACAAACATTAAATTTAGCAAGCAAGATTCTGTGTCTTTGAAAGGAAAGCCTACCTGGCTTGGGTTCACGTTGTTACAATAGAATATTTTTTTCCCGTGCCCTTGTCTTTCTCTAAGGTAGATACACAAGTTCACCTGAGACAGCACTGCATTTTATTGGGTAGAAAGAAAATCTGATTTTGTTTGTACTGATTTTACTCAGTTAACAAGGTCATGTATAAGACTGTAGGAATGGCTTTCCATTCTGTAGTTTAACTATAATGCACCACTAAAGGCACTGATCTAAATTGAATGGTAAAAGGTTATTATATTATATTTCAACACAATATTATTATATTATATTTCAACACAAACCAAAAAACAAACCAAAGCTGAAGCAGGGAGATAGAGTCTTACAGACAGCACAGGTTCATAGCAGTGAACATAAGAATGTGATCTAGAGGAGATGTCTCCTGCCTGTCTCTGTGCTGCCTGCCCTGTCCAAGTCAGCCTGACATCAAAGAGAGTTGCTAAATCCTCTGCAGCAGGAGAGGGAGGCAGCTGAGTCAGTGGCTGGGGAGGTGATGCTCAAGGTGTCAGTGCAAATGCTGCCAGGCTGGGAAGGCTCAGGGACACACAGAAGGAATGTTCTGCAAACCTTGGGAGGGGCTTCTCCTCTCAGTGAGGAGCAGTCCCTGGTGAGTGCAACCCCTTCCTAGCTGGTTCCCTTACCCAAGGAGTGGGGCTTTGTGCAGTGGGCTCCTTATCTTGTGGCTCACAGAGAGGTCTCACAGTGAGGCTGTGGTGAGGAGGATGTGCCTTCTCTGAGGGCTCCCTTGAGCATCCCTTGATCACAGGAAACACCCCCTTGACAACATGGGTGTTGCACTGTAACCACCCTGCTGTGTGGGGGTTCCTGGCAGAGATGTCCAGGCAGTGCCTGGGAACATGGGAATTCAGCATGGAGTACTGGAGCACGGTGCTGTATTGCTAGAGCCTCTGGAAAAAGCTCTTCCCTGGCATGTGAGACCTGGCGAGTCAATGTGAAAGCTGTAGCCTTACATAAGAGTGCAGTTAAAGAGTTAGCTGCAGATAAGGGGTTACTGAGATATGCTGACTTTTGTAATCAAATAATTGATGCTCTGCTCAAAGGAGTTGGATTTAAATTTGTTGGATCAGCTGTGGTCATAGCCTGAGAGTGAAACTTTTGACAGTTCCAACCCTGTTTGGACCTGTTGCACTAGGTCTGTTTATCCAGGACCTGGTCCACTGTATGGAGAGTTATAGAGTGTTATCTCTGTTGCCTAATGTCTGCATATGATAAGTTTGGTTACATGAGACTGCCAAAAAAAGAAGGAAAGAAATTCTGGTAGCTTTCTAAGAAAGGCACTCAGCTCTTTGACAGAGGAAGCTCTCTTTGATATATGATATCCTGGAGTGTTAAATGTGAGCAACATGAAGGGCTGAAGTATTTTTTAACCCAAAGACATTTGGAGAGTTTTCAGTGAGGCCTGGCCTTTGTTTCTAAGTATTTATATAGTCTACATTGCCCAGAATATTGATAGTTGCATGTAGTTTTACAAGGAGGTATGTTTAACATCTAATATGACAGCAGTGCTTGTGTAGGGCTGTCACTTCTTTACAGCCATGCTTATTTACATTCACAGGTCTGACAAGTCTTTCTTCCTGGTTTGTATTTGTGCTGTTTCCCATGCATTGTGGCCATGCAGTGGATTTGTCACTGCCGTCTTGCCTGTGTATTGGTGGTGAGGTGTCTGAACTGTGCACACATCAAGTCTCTAACTAAAAGAATTTCCATAGCTCTTGCTGCATTGGTGCACCCTGGGTGGTTATACAGCTCTCCATGTATTTATGGGTATAGAAATAATGTCTGTTAACTAGATCACTGTTAGGAGAAGCTGGTGTTGACACTCATTCGTGGGGAATTCTATTAGCAAAACTGATAATGAAAACTGGGCAAAATAAGGAGAGGAGCATGAACAACTGTACTTATAATATCCCCTGATGAACAAATGCAGCTTCTGCCACCTAAGTGTAACACTGCAAACTCCTAATCCATTTAGTTGCCCCTTCCTAGATGTGTTTACCTTGGAGCATCTGTGTTAGCAAAGCCAAGTTCTGGCACATTGTCAGAAGACTGTTTTTTCTCAAAACTAACAGTTACCTTATCACACTTCATGCTGTTGTGAAGTCATTATTGAATTTGGTGGTAACTTTTTCAGGGGTGTAAATGCAGCCAGGCTGTAAGAGCGTAGTAGCTGTCAGCTTTTGGGAGCTTCCATACTGCCAGGGCATTGCTTTTTCTGCAGAAGCAAAGGCGGCCGTGGAAGAGCCTCTGCTACTTGCAATGAGATTCCTCTTTTTAGGAGTGTGGGTCAAGGCTGCCTCCCTTCTCCTGCAGGAAAGTTGTGCTGCTGAGAGTGTAGGTTCTCTTGGCAAGCAGCTGTGCTCCTGGGCTGGAGGAAAGCAAGCTGGGAGATACAATGATCCAAAACTGGCCCTCTCTTCCCCTTGCATGTGCAACACAAAGCATCTCAGCCTGGAAATGCAAACAAAATGGGGAAATGGTTGTGCCATTTCCCAGATGCCTGTGTCTCTCTAGTTGCCATTGGGGTTTTTTTCTGAAGAGGAACATGGCCTTCATGAGTGATAGTCATCCCACCTAACTTGTTTAGCTTATCTCTCAGTCAAATTAAACTGTACCACTTGTTGATTGCTAAACTCTGCTAAAAGGTATGTTACATAAGAGATAACAATTGAGAACAGAAGCTGGAGGTTTTTTGCGGGTAGTTAAATGTGCAGGAGTTTTCACCAATTAAGATTTTACCTCTAGATAATAATCCTGTGCAGTTAGTTACCTTGCTGTTACAAAACAGCTACTTGGCAGTGGAGTGGCTTGTCTTCTGAGACTGGACCTCAGAAATGGGTGGGCAAACTGTGGCTGGAAAGAGCATATGGCAGTGGCAGGTTGGGAAAAGTTAGCTGGAGAGCTCTCAATTAATGGGATTACAAAGAAAAAATCTTGATTTGCTGTGCACATCGTCAATCAAGAGATTTCTTATCATGGTCTCACTGTGGTTTAAGACTGGTCACTCACGGATTGTCCTCCTCAGGCTGCAGACGTGCTCACAGGAATGTAACAGCTCCTGTTTACCCATGGAGAGATAGTGCTGCACTGCCTGCATCTCTTAACTTTTGGGATCTTATCAGACAAATTATCAGGTTCTCAAAATGGTAACAAATCAGGTACATTGGCTGAGGTGGTGCCAGGTTTCTTTGGCTCTGACAACCTGAACATATGGGGTGATGAATGGCCTGAGAAAGAAACACTTGGGTGCTCTCCTGCCCATGCCCACTCTTCCTCTGGGTGCTTGCAAGATGCTGCATCACAGAGTTGCTTCAGACCTGCTTTGTGTCCTAAGGTTTACTTTTCCAGTTTAGTTTGCTATTGTTTGAAATGTCAGCCACCTCCGGCCTTACCCCGCCTAAGTTGTAAAGTTTTCTCTCACTCTCTTCACTTGGCTCAGGAGGTGGGGAGGTTTTGGGACCGTTCCAGGGCTTTTCTGAAGCTGCTTTTTCCACTGTCAGGCGGGGTCTGGCACTGAGTCAGCCCCTGCTTCCTGATTCTCACCCTTCCCTTGCAGGCACACAGATGACCTGCCTTAAGGGAGCAACCTTTCTTGGAAGGTGAAATCGAGCACATAAATTAAATGCTGACCATAAACATTAGCCACATACATACCTACAAACACAGTAATCCTGTGTTAACAATCCCCAGTGCAGTGTTCATTGATCAGCTGGTTATTATTTGTGCAGTGCTTGGAAGGTGACAGCAATTTCTCTAATCATTACAGATTAGCATATTACACCAAGGCAGAAACATTACTGAGATAGTATATCCATATTCTGATGAAAGAGGTGTGTGTTTATTAGGAGAGCTCTGTGAGGCACAGAACATATCTGTTACAGTTTTGAAGAGGAAAAATTTGATAACTGAGCAGCAGTCTTATTAGCCACATCTTGCCCTGTGCTGAGGAGGAATGAAGGTATTAATTTAACTGCCTTCCTCTGTTTGTGGGTTGTAATGTGAACTGGCTTTTCCTCCTCCCCTGGTTCTTCTCTGGAAGGCTCCTCTCTCATTTTATGAATGCTTGACTGCCACCAGTTTTATCTTGCCCAAGCATCTATGGAAGAGGATGAAGGAAGACACTATTTAAACATCTGGATGCATCCTGGGCTGCTCAGGAAAGAAATAAGTACCTTACCTTACAAAGTATGATTAAGGGGAGTTTGATCTACACCTCTTGACATTCACAGGGCTGAAGGAATTCCACCCTGAGGTGTGAATTTCTTGTTCCTTCCTTAACCTTGCTCTTCCTATTTCTGATCTCTTCTGCCCCCTCCATTTAGTTTTTACTGTTAAAATTGTTTGCCCTGGTGCCATGCATAACTTGATCTGAGTTCATGCTTTGCATAACTCGATAGGAGAGAAAATATGATCTGACAATAATAGCAGGCGTGCTTTTTGAAGTTACTGGTATGTGTATAACCATCAACTTAAGCAGAATCTCACTTGGGTCTAAAATAACACTCCTTGCACAGACACAAAATTTAAAGACTAAGTCATGTGAAAGAAGAGCCTATGTCTAGAAATCTCCATGTTCCTGATCTTACCGATGGTTCTCTTCATAGAGACATTGCACTTGGATGGACAATTGCTGTCTTCTGGGCTGCCCACACGGTTGGGAAGGGATAGAAGGAACCAAGAGGGTGGCTTACAGTCAAGGTCTCTATTTAAATTGCCTCTTTCAAAGCACTGTGTTGCAGTTGGGCTCTTTAGTGTTTGCTCTAGCTGTGGACTGCTCTCTTTCTCAGCTGCAGGGGAGTGATTTCTACCTTAGAGGCCTTCAAAATTATCCCTTTCTCTTCATTAATCAAGGACCTAATCAAATTACAGCGATCTAAACGGAGTTCAAGCACTAAGTTTTTAAGTTCTGTGGAAATTTTCCACTCTTTAACATATGATAACATGCAGACTAATTTAAGTTAATGGCATAATACTTCTTTCAGGAGATAATTGATCTTACTGCTGGTATTTGTGGACAGTTAGTATCTGATGGGATCTCTTTGCTCCTACTCAGTGAAGAGATGAAGCCTCCCAGGGCAGCTGCATTCCACAAACAGCTGAGTTGCTGGGAATCCCTGTGGGGCCCACAAAATTCTTAACTCTCTTGTTTTTAAAAGAATGTTTTTCAGTCATTTTACATGGCTTTGATGGTAGAATGTAAGTGATGGAAAAAAATACCTGAGTCATTTCATGCTGTTATTTTTCGTCATGTTATGATATTTGAAACTTTTCAATTTTTTTTTATTTTAGCTTTCAAGAAGATAAATTTCCCATGGATACTTTAGACTTGAGAATACTTGTACTTTGCTGAAATTTTTAGGGAACAATAATAAATAGTCTTTGCATGTGAACTTGTATCAAGAGAAACAGATTAATCTCTTGGGGAAATAATAAATGTTTTGCTTTCTAGATGAATTTCAATTAATTTTGTGTGGTCTCACATGGATTTTCATCTTCTTTTTGTAAGTTCTATGTCTCTGTTTTATTCTTTGCTTTCCCCAGAGTTTCATCTGCTTTTTTCACTTGTCTCTAGTGGGATATTCACTAGGTCTCACACTCTTAGCCCAACTTGATTCTGTATCCTAGGAAAGATAAGATTCTGTATCTTCATCTTCTCTCAGGTTGCAGATTGGTAATGTAATGTCCCTTACAATCTGCTGGAGATTTCCACTCTTTTCTTGTCATTTTTCCCCTCTTTGTTTTCTTCCTATCCCTCTCAGTGTCTTATAGGATTTTTGTCCCATTAATTATCTTGCAAGTGGCTGAGGCTAAAGAAAAGAAGGGTTTTTTCAGGCCTTGTTTATCCCTGCCTTGAGTTCCAGCAGTGCCCGCTGCCAAATATGTTGTCCATTTATAGAAGTTACCTTTTTCCCAGCAGTAAGTCAGTAGCTGTGGAAAGAAAAAGGAGCTTAGCAAGATGCAGGTGATTTTCCTCAAATTCTATGCTCCATGCAAATATGTTATGCCTGTATGCTTTCTTCTGATGTGAAAGGCTGTATAGCAAAGGTACAGGTGAAGGAATCCAGGTGTGTGACTTTTTTTCTGTGAGAGGAATGTGAAGGTCGTGGGTATGTTACTTCATGGTGAGCTGAGTTTACCTTTTGTTATTTCTTGCTTAATATGTGAGGAAGTAAGGGAATAATTCTTTGTCAGGCAGGAGTTAGCAAACTGGGTGATGCTGCTTTCAAAATTTAGTAATGGTAAATACATGGGGAAGGGATTCTGGAACAAGTGACATTGAAGCAGTGAGCATTTTTGTAGAAGTGATCTATGTGTGAAAGAAAGGTGGTTTGCACTTATCATTCTCTTGTCACTTCATGTCTTTTGTCAGGGTAATCATGAAAATGGATCTTTCTGAAATCATAAATGACAGTTATAAGTCATTGCTAGGTGGTAATACATGGACATCTAACTGAGAGCTGACTTCCTCTTGAAAAATTTCCATCTTAGGAGACAAGTTTTCAGAAGCATGGGCTCAGAGATACGCATTTCTTGCATTTGCCAGTGCTAAATGTGCCAGTGTGTTCTTCCCAGTTGGTTCTGGATCTAAGTTGTCATTTGTGACCTTGAAAGTCTTCTCATACTAAGACAGTAGGTAAGAAGATACAGAGATCCCTCAAAACATCAACCAGATTTTGGTTGCTGTTCAGATCTGCTGGCCTACATGCAGAAGGCTGTCGTACCCTCTGATTTTTCCAGTGTCATTCAAATTAATTCATTTTGTATCTTCCTTTTTCTGATACCAGTTCCTGATTCTCATTTCTCTAAAAGTCTCACTTTGGTTCTCAGAAACAAATAAAGGCAGTCAGTCCAGTCTTAACTTGCAAATTTGCTCTAAGAACTAACGAAGCTGAACATCTTCCACTTGAATTCAAGTCTTACTTCTACTTGTGCTATAAGGTTAGTAAATTTTTAATCAATATTAAAGTTTTATCAGTCCAATACTGCTTATTGTTACCATTGCCCCACCAATACTGTTCTCTTCTTTTTTAAATTGTCTTTCTCTATTTTTGCGTTCCTTATTTTTTTATCTAAGTAACTTCTTTTGGAAAGGAGATTTTTCTTGCCCCATTGCTGCTGCATTTCTCTTCTTGTGAACTGCACCTCCTGTGTTTTGTGTGTAAACATCCATTGCTATAAGCTGCTCTTTGAGATCCAGAGACAGATACAGGACCAATTCAAGGGAAGCAAGTAGAGGTTTAAACTCTTCTGTTTGTGTTGTGTTACATGGTGGAGTTAGAGATGAATTGAAGTGCATGATCTCCAGTGCTGCAATAGCTCCTTTCCAGTTGTCTGTATTTCTTCTCTGTAGGACTTTGGGATGAGCTATGTGTAGCTTTCTAAGGCTGGAAGGGACACTAAGGAATTATCTAAAATAATGGGGTTCTGCAAGTCCAGTGTAGTGTATAAAATACTTTCTTTTTAAATAACAACACTTGCCGTGCAGTTATTTTTAAATGCTCGATACCATTTACACTTTCTTAGAGCAAGCATCCATGCAGGGGCGTGTTGCCAATATGTAGAATAAAAGTCACTGTGTATGGGCAGCACAATGTAAAGGTTAGGTTTTACTTTGATTAGAAAAGCAAATGGTTGGTTTGGAGTTAAGTGAAGCTTTTTCCCCCTCCTTCTCTCTCCAGGTGGTTGCTGTTATTCTTACATTTCTTTGGTTTCTAAAAAAATAAAACAGAAAAAAGGAAAATTATTTTTTTCTAATTGACCATACATTCTAAAAATACAGACTATTTTGGATGAAAAGTGGATTTGGTAGTAGAAATCTGACTTTCTTTTGGCTTCAGGAGATGCTGCCCTGACAATTAAGCTAATAAGAACTAATCTTTAGCAGGTCTAGCATCATGCATAAAAGAGATGAGAGCAGAAAAGATTCTGCCTTGGGGAGCAGTTTTGTCAGTGGTACTGAAGAGGGTCAGGGTTTGGTGCCTGAACCTAAATCCAGGCAGTGTAGGCTGTTGATGCTGCTGCCAGCAACACAAGTTTGACGTGGAGGCAGCTGCTACAGGTGAACCCTGTCACTCTGAGTGGTTTTGTTCCTGCTGAATAAAGCAGAACAGAAGTGTAGAGATGTTTAAGGGACTGAAGTACAGTCTCTGCAGAGCTCAGTGGGCATCTCTGGGGATGTGGGTGTGCAGTGAGCAGCAGCAGACTTGGAGCCTATGCCTGGGTGTCCCTCCTGCAGGCTCAGCCTGTGCTGGCTGCTGGGACACATTTGGGGGATTTCTTAGCACCCAGTACTCACCATTGGTGAAATCTCTGCTTCCCCATCGGCAGCTCTGCTGCCTTTCTCCAGGAGAGCTCCAGCAGCACTTCTGCTGTCAAAGCAGGCCGATAGTGTGGCACTGGCTTCCACAAGATCTTTTTGACTGAAAAGGTTGAAGCCTCTTTCATTGTTTTCATGGCTCTTTGGGAAAGTGAATTCTGAACAAGTGTGGCATAAATCTGCTCCCAGTATGCCAGTTCAGTGATAGCCCTCGCTGCATTGGCAGCAAATACCTGTCTCCTGCCTTCCCCTTGGATATGTCTGTTGAGGATGCTGATACAGCCTGTGAACTGGCACTGTGACTTGAATGGTACTGACTTTTATGGTATAAGCCTTTCAAATTTAATTTAAGGATATTATAATTTATAACTCCCTGTGTGAGTGTGCCTATTTACAGAACTATAAATGGTTAAGGCTCTCTTGTGACATAGAGCTAGTGAAGCTGGTGATTTTAATAATATGTTTTTTATTAAGTTCAGTTCTCTCAGAAAAAAAAGGTTTTTTTTCTTTTCTCCTTAGTAAGAGAATGAGTATGGCCTGCTGTTCTTGTATAATTTGCAAAAACAAAACTACAAACAGTCTATGGAGGTTTAATTCTCTGCTTTTATTAGAAGTGCAGTGTACTTTGTGACAGTGTCATGTTCTCACTGGCTAAAGTCAAGTTCAATCACAATATGCATACATGGTGTTGGATTATGTATGTATTTCAAGTAATATATCTGTATTTTAAGCAATTTTTTCAGATTAAAGTTATCAGACAGTCTTTATAATTCAGTATATAGTAGCTTTTCAAACCCCAGAGTGACCATTTTTCAGGATAATGTGTTTATTTACTTCAGTCACTGTGCTGGTTTTGGTGCAACCTGTACCAAAGCTCATCTTTTAAATCCAAAGTTCAATTAAAGAATTGTTGGTTGGTGTGTTTTTTGGTTTGAGTTGTTTGTTTGTTTGTTTCTAGAAGTATTTTTATTCTGTTCTTTTTATACGCTTTTATTTTTTGTAGAGTGCTCCCTGAGGAGGAGGGTTAATGGAGGTATGCACCGCTGACTACAGGAGATGGATTGATTTCTGAAAGCAAGTGAAAATGCCTGAAATGCTTCAGCTTTTTTTTTCTGCTTTCCTGATCTTTTTTAATCCTGAAGGAAAAGGAAAAAATGAAATTAAAACCAGCCTTACAGAGAGCTCTCGTGCAATGGTGATGGGGTTTGTGTTTTGTCTCTTTTCTAGTGGTGATAAGAAATGAGTTCAAAGATACTGAAAGAATGAAATTCTTTGACTTTTTTATGAGTAAAAAAGCTTAAAGTATGAAATGGGGAGAAAAGCAGTGATCTAAAAATTGTGTAAGCTCTTTGCACTGTTGAAAGAACCTCCTATAATCTTCATGCCTTCTAAATCACGTAGTAAGCATGTACTATATTGCATGCTTGGTTTCTTTTAAACATAACAGGACATGTTATTAACTCTATCTGCTGCAAAGGCCGTGGTGTTTATGTTTATATTTTCCTGTAGGATCCAAGGTCCTGCAAAGTGTAGTCTTCCCTTTGTGCAGCATTGCACGGTTTGTTAACACACATTTCTTCCTCTGAAATTCCATGGAACTTAAGGAACTTTGACAGGACAGAGTCAAGACTGTATTGATATCACAGCTCCACAGAGAGAGATGCTGTCAGATCAGATATCTGGATTAACTACAAATTGGCTTTAAATTTTATCTTTTGCTTCAATCTGGCAGAAGCTAAACTGATACAAACCCATCCCAACCTGACAAGAGTGTGACTGGGCAGAGATTGATCCAGTGATTTAACTGACACACACTCTGGCTCAGGGGAGGTGGGTATGAGGGAGAAGCTTTTTTATTGCTGCTTTCTCCTTTTTCTTTTTGGTGGACTACTGTGGCTCCAGATGTCCAGGAGCAGACAGGATGGTGGATTTGTGGGATTCCCCTGCAAGTTGGGCCCACCTGGGCTGGCTGAGATTCATAGGATGCTGAGGCTGCTGGGGTGGTTTGGTTGTTCACCCATGTGCATTTGTGCAGGTTGAGCTGGGTTGGCAGGCTGGGCTGCTGCTGTGCTTCTGGGGAAATGATACAGCCTGAGATTCACATCAGCTGCTGCTGGAGGGCCATGATGAGTCTGTGCTGGAGAGGTGGTAGGCTCTGCATCTGTGGATGTTGACTGGCAGTGTAGCCAGCAGCTGTTGAATCATAGCCATTGGATGAACGCAGGGCTGGAGAAAGACACGGATTGCATTGTATTCTTGCTGTAAATTTAGCATGTATACTCTGGTGGCAGGTATCAACTCTTGAGGGTAGTGCCTGTTATGCTGTCTAGGCTATATAATAAAAGGTCTTGGACCACATTTTGTCTTCCCTCTGATTTGGTGGTCTGCATCTTTTCAAAAATATATATTCTCCAAAATGGGGATCTTATTTTATTGATACACTCTCTTCCTCAATTGGCAGGATGATATAATAGAAGCATAATAGTGACAGGACAAGAGGTAATGGCTTCCAGCTGGAAGACAGTAGGTTTAAATCAGATATTGGAGAGAAATCTTTTACTTTGAGGGTGGTGAGGCTCTGAAACACTTGCTCAGAGAAGCTGGTTTGGAAAAGCTGTGGGTGTCCCATCCCGGAAAGGGTTCACAGCCAGGTTGAGTGTGGCGGTCTGGTCTAGTGGAAGGAATTCCTGCCCATGATTTGGAAATAGATGATCTTTAAAGGTTCCTTCCAACCCAAACTAGTTTTTGATTCTATGATAAAAGAAGCAGCATGCCAGATGCTTATTCTTGTGAGGTTTTTCAGGGGAAAGTGTCTGAACTCCACAGTACAGTGTTGTATCTGTCCATGTAGTGTATGGCTTTTCTTCTGCTTTCTCCTAACTTATGTACCTATGAGAGGACTTAGGCATTTAATTTTTCAGGTGTCTTGATGCAGCACTTTTAAATGTTTGGCTTTTGGGTTTTTGTGTAACAAATGTAAGCATTAGTGCAGGAGCAGTCTGCCTCTGTATACAGATTCACAGGCAGTCAGTGAATGTCATTTTGTCTGTGATGGAGATTTTGTGTATACAAACGAAATCAGAAGAAATTGGAATGTCACCTCAGGTCTCACCAGGCTCTGCTAGCATTTCAAATGTGTTACTACCTTCCAAAGAAGTTATTCCTTCATCCAGTGAAGCAAAGGATTCAATGAGAATTCATAGATATGTTAGCTTAGCATTTTTCCTTGCCTGAGAGCAGATGGCAAAGCCAAACATTGTGTTGATCATTCTGCTACACTCTGTCAGTTGTAACACCTAGGATAGCAAAATTTTCTAGAGAAGGTTTTTAGTATCCTTTGGGTGCTGAACAGCACTATAAGAAGATAGAATACTTTAAGTAAAATAATTCCATTAAAAAAAAAATCTCGGACTAGGTGTGACAAAACTTAAAAAGTTTGATTATTTTCTGGGAATTCGAAGATGCGGATCTTAAATTGACAAAGTCTACTAGAATGTCTTTTCAGGTGAGTCTGGAAGCCAGAAATTTCCTGTTTAGAGTTGCCTACATGGAGACACTGGGCCAACGTCATAACATTTGAGAAATCCTGAATTTGCCAGGTGAAAAGGCAGACGAGACATTGTGGTAAACTTTTTTTTTTTCCCCAGGAGAGCAGAGCCTCCTGCTGCAACACATTTTGAATGTTTTGTTATGGGTCTCATGAACTGAAACTAAATTTTTAAACTGTTACATTTAATGAGAATGAAAACCTTGTGTTTCCAGTTGTGTTTCAACCTCTTCCCTACAGTCCATGAGGCTAAAACTTAAAGCCATCTGATCTTAGAGGAAAGGGAAATATTTTTGTACTAGCTAAAGCACTAAAGCAGGAAAAAAACCCCCAGATATCATAGTTTCCAGAATCTGCAGTTTTCTTTTCCTAATGTAATGATCAAGTTTTCTCTTACGCAGATAACCTTTTCCAAATGCTCAACTTTTCTGAACTTTCTGATTAGGTACAGAGGCAGAAAAAAGGCTTCCTGAAAATGGACAAGATTTTTGGGTTTTTTTCCCTTTCATTTAAAGATATAATAGACTTCCATTAATATGGAGTTGCCTGAATACAAATGTATGAATATCTCCCATTTTTTAGTCAAATTCCTTTCATAAAATACAACAAACCCAGAATTTAATTTACTGTGTAAACTTCCATGTTCAAAACAATTTCTGGAGTGATAAGCCAGTATTGAGACTTGACGATATTCCTTATACTTGGTATGTTTTCATCTTCCAACGTCATTTTAAAATGGATTGTCTCTGTGTGAAGATCCAGTGAGTTAGTTTCACTTTGCTGTGCTCTGGTTTTGTATCGCTGGAACCTGTTTGACACTGATGTAACTCAATGAATCACTGTCTTCCAGCTGCCAGCTATTTTAAAGTGAGAGTGTGTCAGAAGGATTAAAATACTTTACGTTGTAGCTGAAGTTGATAAAACCAGGTTGTGTTGGATGGTGGTAGCTGGAAAAGTAAACTGTAAGATGCATTTTCTTTGCCTTAGTGTTATGAAGTAAAATTACTCTGAAGTAACATAACTCTTGGTCTGGGTCTTGCTGGCAGTCTTTAAGTTCATATAATGAATGTGGCTGTGATGAATTTGTCTCACTGAGTTACTGGTCTGCCACTAAGGGTAGGATTTTTTAAGCATGAGCTCTCTCATGTGCCAGTTAAACATATAAGGCAATTGTCTTGTACCTCGCTGTAGTCAACACAGTGAGCACCTCTTTAGGTCAAAGGATGGCAGGGTAAGTGGGATGATTTGCAAAATAGCTCAGCCTTACAAAACCCAGCCTGTATCTGTGATCCAAGAGAATAATTGCATACAGTAGATAGCAAAACTTCTCAAACTAAGCATGTACTTAAATGTTTTGCTGACTGGCAAATTTGCCTTCGCTCTGAAGTCATTAGGAGGCTATTTTACATGAAGCATTTGCAGTCAAAATAGTGTTGCTATCTCTCCATCATTTCTATGGAAAGATTAAAAAGGTTGCAGGAGTTTGGGAAAGAAATCTTGCCCTTTGGCCGGGAATGGCTGCCAATTCTTTTACATCATGCCATTCCAGGTATCAGGAGATCAAGTTTATTTTTGCAGGACTGATCTTTACAGTGTTTTGTTAATGGGAAGTTTGGGAGTCTTCTGAAATCAGTGATGGCACAGGGCTGGTAAATGCCATGAGACCAAGGTGGGTGTCTCTCTTTTAATACTCCCCTGCACCTCCAGGGCATGTGTGTGTGTGCTGCTCTCCTTCATCTTCCTGAGCACTGGTTGAACCAGCCATCTGCACCTGCTGCCCTGAGAAGCCCTGAGGGTTTAGAAGGGTCCTTGATCTGAAGGAGTCCTTCTCAGCACCGGGGCTTCTACCTTTCCCAACCAGTGGCACTCATTGATCAGACAAGGCTTTCATTCCCAAGAGGTCTGGTAAAATCCCATCAGAGCACTTTGTCTACAGACCTGCAGACCAGCTTCACTCTTTCGTTTGGATTTTTCACTTTATACTTTTGTATAGGTATGGTTGATGTTGCATCAGAAAGTAGGAAGAGTATTTGCTGTGAAGCTTAATAACACTGAATTGCTCTTGTAGTCACAGTATGACTCTGTTACCCACTGGGGTAGTGAATGTTGCACTAAGGAGGCAAGTGGTCAACATCCATCCCTTTGTCTTTCTCAAATTTTAGTATCTGTAACAAGAGGGGGGAAAATACCTCTTTGCTTATCATTATCAGAAGAAAACAATGGTCATATATTAGCATCTGAATTAAACAATCTGTAGATATAGAGGACAGATTTTTTGCAGTCAATTTGGGAACTCTGTTCATTTATTATTAAGTATTTAGTGAGAACAGCAAACTAGTGATAAAATTGGACTGTGGAATTTATCTTAAGCCAGAATGCAAATGTTTGAACTCTTTTTGGTTTTGGTCTCCATTGTTTTTGCAGTCTCTGAGGGCAGTTCCCTTTAATTTTGAAGCCTTGTTCATGAGTACCAAGAGCAAAAGGACTAAATGTCATTTAAAAGTAATGTAGCAATACTTGCCAACAGCACAGCTTTAGTAGATTCTGAGACAGGAATGTGGGAGCAGTCATAGCCTTAAAAAAACAATAATAAGCTTTAGCAAATGGAGAATCTGCAAAAATATTTGAGAGTTGTGCATGATCTCTTCTTGCTGTGTTGAGCTTTTGCTCTCAAGATTTTTTGGGGGGGTTGAGTTTAGGATTTTTTCTTTAGAAACCTCACAGAAGACTTTAAAAAAAATGATAAAAATATTTACTTAAGAGTTGCCTTGAAGTCCACTCCCTTGCTAGAGTTAATTTTTTTTTCTCCTTTTCCTGACTGTTTTATCTATGTTAATGGAACTTAGTTCACAGACCATAGCATTTTGTGCCAAATTCTCATCGCGTTTATTATTATAATGGTGTGGTGCATTTGTCTTGCTAAAAGTATTAGCTGACGTGACCCCTGCTCAGAAGTGTGCATCAAAGTTAAGGAGGTCATGCCTTCAATGTGCTCCTATGAGCAGAGCTAAGAATCTGGGTGGAGTGGATGTTTCCACAGCAGGAATTTGTCCTATTCTCATAGTTTTAAGAAATAATAGGTTCCCAGCAGGAAGATTTCACAGCTTCAAGATTCAGTATTGGAGGAGGGAGAGGATTAGTATCTATTTGCACATATTTTTAAGTGATCACAGAACTGTCACCCATGTCTTGCCCAGAGAGCGAGCACCCAGATCTCCCTACGGGGAGCATCCTTGCTCTCCCCAGTGAAGAGGAGAAGAGTGGATGGGTGAATTCCTGCATTTGGATGACATTCTGAAGGGCTTTCCATTTCCCAGCACCTAATGACTTCATGCCTTTACAAATAAGACTTTGAGGTCATCCATCATTCACATTGTCACAGCTGGGAGTTGAAGAGAAATAAAGTATTTTGCTTTTCTTGCAATAAGCCAGTTTAGGTCGTGTTCTGTGTTCTGTGCTAGTAGTGCTACAGCAGGTCATGAAAATAAGCTTGACTCTGTGGTTTGATAATATTATGAAATAATTTCAGGAAACAAAATTTCTATTTTGGTGTATAAAGCTCCTGGCTTCTCAGGTATTTAGGTATGTATTTTGTGGGCCAGACATAGTGTTTCTGCTGTCCTGGTGTGAAGTTTCAGGACAAAAATATTGGGGGATTTAATGGTGATGAAAGTTAGGCTAATACGCTAAATTTTAAAGTAATTTAAAAAATTTTATTATCTTATTCAAGTTTTCAGTGTTATATTATTATTATTAAAGTCTCAGTAAGGAAGAACATTGCAGAAATGCTGAGTGAGGCACAGTAGATTACAGTTGTTTTTTCACACAATGAAAAATAAAATGCAATAGTAGTGGAAAACACCCAAATATTTTCTATGGCATAAAATTTTCTTATCCTGTGATAATTCTTTAATTAGAAGCTAATGCTGATGTTTTGCATTAAGTAGGAGGAGTTGAACTATGGTTCAATTGGCTAGTCATTAGCTGAGGTAAAATGCTCAGCATTAACTGAACAGAAAATGATAAATACCTTTTCTTTTGGCACAATCAACCGCTATCAAAAATCCTTCTGCAGCCTGAACTTCCTGCTCTGCACAACTTACACAGAGCCTCTTAGTGTTTTATTGTGGAGATGAGAATATTCCTTCTGCTATTGCTTTTCAAGGAGTAATGGGATTCCCTTCTGCCAAAGAGTGAGGGGAATAGCTCCTTTCCTTTGGAAAGATCATTTTCTCTGGGCTAAAGGAAAAAGATTAAATAGGCTGCTCCTTCTTAGCCTTCTCAAGGTAGGAAAATAAATCTGGTAGATTATAGGCCTCCTTTTTTTCATTTGCCTTTCCAAAGTTGAGGAAAATGTCAAACTGTTCTCTTGTCCCAGAAGAACCAGGAGGCAGGGGCTTGGAAACAGTGGAATCTCTTCTTGGTAACTGGGACATTGCAGCCATCAGGGAACCCATTGTGTCAGAACAAGTCCTTCATGGGGTTTTTGGTTTGTTTTTGTTCTGGAATCAGGAGAATTGTGCAGGAGCGAAAACAGAAAAATACGCTGAGCTGACAAATCAGGTTTAAAATGTACAATGAAGGCAGTGCTGTTACCGTGCTCTTGCAGAGCTAAGGACTGCCAACATCAAGTCAAATACAACAGAGTGGCCAAAGGAGAAATGTCCTTTGTATTTTCAGAAATTTACTGATTTGGCTGTCGTAGAAAAGAACAAGTCATCCTGTGCGTAAGTGCTTGGACGTGCGATTCCACTGGCTGGTGTGTGCTGGCGAGTAGGTAAAGGAAGTACTTGCTACTGGCTGTAAATAGTACTGGTAGCTTCAGCTTTGTTAGCTGGAGTGTACAACTTCCTATGTGATTTTGGAGAAGCAAGTCCCAGTGTCTGCTTTGTAAGAAAACAGCATTGAATGGTAATAGTTGTATAAATCACCCTGTCTTGGGATACCTTGAGTCTTCTGGCATTTGACCTTAATCTAGCTGAAGGTTGGGTGAAGCTTGGAGCCAGTTTAAGAGTAGTGTGACCTTATCAGTTGGACTGAGACTACCTTGGAAAGACTGTCCTAATGTGGGTAAAATGTTAATTACTCCATAGCACTGATATTAGTGAGAAATGTAGGTTATTTTTTGTTGTGAGTTAAAGCTGTAGAGTATACACACAAGTTCATTCTTACAGAAGTATTTCACAAAGCTTGGGCAGCAAAAATAAACTATGAAATGTAGTATTACCTTTTTTGTGCAGATGTGAAGAACTGACCTGCTCAGTCACAGGCCAGAACCTCTTTCTCTTTTTCATGTGCATGCTGAAGATGAGGCAATAGGCAGCATGGCACTAGTACAACCATGAAAGCAGAATTAAGCCAAGAAGATGCTTCTCTCTGTGCCACCTTGCTTTACTCCTGACAGTGCTGCTTCATGTTCTTCTCACTTGATTGTAGAGCATGAGTAGCTTTCTTAGAGATCCCTCAATGCCATTCCTGCCTTTCTGCCTCCTGCTCTGCTCACTTGGGCCATGGCTGCACAGAGATTGAACCATGTCAGAGAACTTCCTCTGGTGCTGGGGCTCCATCATCTGTGCCATCAGTGTATACAGCAAGCATAGGCCAGGAGCTACTTTTGACAGACTCTTTGGACATGGTCACTCTGCAGGGGAAGGCAGTTTAATAGTGTGGATTAAGGCTGTTCCCTGCCAGCTGGGTCACTGCACGAGCCCAGACACATGTGTATATTCATTCACACTGAATGAATATGCATTTCACTCTTTGGTTATGGGTTTGTGGTTTTCTCCAGCACAACAACACAGCACTTCAGCCCTGAGTAAGAGCCTTTTGGTCAACTGTCCATATCAGCAGTGATAAACCATGTAATTGGGAACATCACAGGGCTGCTGAAGCTTAGCAGATGGTAGAGCTAAGGCAGCCAACCACACATGTGCTCTTTGACTGGCAAAACACTTTGCAAATGCATTCATTTTGATCCTGTTCAGGAGCTAGCAGCGAGTCTTTACACAGCTGCAAGTTAACAGTGCTGACACAGGTAATAATTGCACTATGCCATGTTCCCCTATGTGTAGGGACAACCCTAAGGGTTGCACACTTTCTGATGAGTATTTATAAAATACAAGCTTCTGTCATTGATGTATGTGAAGCTGTGCTTGCTTTCCAGTCAGGGTTGGCACGGCAATGACAACCCCATGACCAAAGCAGCTTCTCTGGGCCTCTGCAACCCCCTTTGGGGACAGTGGGATCTGTCTCTACCAGCACCTAGAAACCTCCAAAATCTTCAGACCATGATGCCATACAAACAGAATAGGCAGGAATATTCACTATCACAGTAGAATAAAGAAGGTGAAGTTAGCTCTTAACCCACTGGAAAACACTCCACCTTATGGACCATGTAACCTGTATCCTGCATGGCTCTTTATGCTCAGGCCCTGTTGGTGCCTTTGTATGGAAACTTGTTAAATATACAGTGAATTAAAAAAGGTTATAACTCATTACAGCATGTTACAAGTTTCAGTAGGTGGGGGTTTTGTTGCTGTTTTAGATGTGTTTGCTAGTGCATTAGCAAAGCACAGTGAGAATTTTGTAGGCTGCCCAAGCACACCTAGAGGCATACAGTAACTCAGCCTGAGTGGGAAATTGGGGACGTAGGAGAAAGCTATAAGGTCTTCCTCCTTGGAATAGCCTTTTTTTTTTTTCTGCATCTGACCTGGAACAACTGAGTGTTCTCATTCTGTTATTACTATTTTGTCAGTGAATTGTTCTAAATGTAAAGTATTTTTCTGTTCAACTGGTGATGCATGCATAGCCATATCTATAATGCAGACACACACATATCTGCTTCCACATTTTATGTTGAGTCCTTACAGCTTTTGCAGGGTTCCAGCTGTATCTGTGTTTTGCACTGGTTTCCCTGGGGTTGTTTTATTACTGAGGCAGAGTCCAAGATTTAGAAAACAGGTCTAGGTCCAGCACAGCACAAAACCCACATGATGCCTTAGATGAATGTTTCTTGGCTTGTGGAGTTTTAAAATCCATGGTGGCTGTCAGCAGAGCCAATAAATTCTCCCTCCTTGGCGTTAGATAGCAACACAGCACTATTGGCAAGGTAAATGTCTGCAGTTCGGAGTTTATCATCTCTCCAGAAGGTATGTCTTTATACTGAAGATGCCTTTTATATAAAGAAAAGTCTGTGAGGAAGTGTGTAATGTGACCAAGAGTGAACCAGCAAATTGTGACTGTGTTTACATGAGGACAAATGTGAAGTGATTTAGTAGCCTTATTAATTCAAACTGGAATGAGCAAATCTGGTGGTAAGGTCAGTGGGGAACAAACACTCAGTATAATTTTTTACATTCAAAATGCGGATCCTAAATTATGAAACAAGATACTCAAGTAAAAACATGAGGTAACATCCTGATTAATAATGTTTTCTTCAACAGCAGTGTACTACAAAGTGACCTTTCAAGAATTTTGTTAAGAAAAAAAATCCTTTATTTATTTCAAGCATGTGCTGGTTTTATGCCAGCATAAGATAAAAATAAGCAGCTGTAGGTACACAGATCAGTAGACTATTGAGTGCTTTTTATGCATCATGTTTTATTACGGGCAAATACCTTTTTTTTAATATACTTTTAAATTTTTTTTTTAAATTTTAGGCATTGCAACACAAATCCCTGGTGTTGTCTAGAACGAGTCTGTATGGCCAGCCCAGGGCTCCATTATACGGCATAATAGTTGTCTGCTGAGAGAGAGGCTATGCTATTTGATGACAGAAGTGTTAGGGAGCAGGACAGAATCATCCCTTGGGGCACAGCCTGGCCGGAGGGATGCATCTTGGACTACCATTCTCTAGAGTTGCCTCAAATGATTCATCACAGGTGGGTAAAAAGGGAATACACTTTACAGGGGGTAATTATCTTTAAAATCATACTGCTTCTGAAATACCATATGTGCTGTTATACAGGAGAAGTATTAAGCAGAAGATAAATGACAGTCCTTTTCCCTCCTTATCCCTGTGATTTATAGCTGTATTCTTTTGTGATATTAAGAGCTGCTTAGTTTGTCGTTTGCCTTTGTATTGTACAGCAGTTGTTTTCCTTTTGTGGTAGTCCTGCAGGGCTGAAGGGCAGGAGGGGGAGTAGTTACCACAGGGCAGTAGGACTAGAGAAAAACACTGAAGAAAAATGGGCTAACACGGTCAGAAACCTAAAGTGGTGCCAGCTGAGGATGCCTGTGTGCCTTCGGGACCTTCCTCTCAGCTCATGGCTGAGTCCCCATGGTGGAGGTGAGCCCTTTTAGGGGGATAGGACACTGACACTGAGCTTTTAGGGGAGAGGACAGCTGTGGCTGCAGCTTTCAGCTCTCCTCTTGGCCAGGAGCATCTTGTCCCATGCAGGGACCGCAGGAAGGTGGAGAGATGGCTGCCTGGCTCACTGCTGAGCTCAGAACACTTATCATGTATCAGTTCCTATTGCAAAAGGCGAGCCAGACTCAAATCAGTTGTGTGAGGTGCTGTGATTGAAATGATTACCTCTCCTGGAATGTACCCCTGCTCTCTTCTCCAGTGAGATAAATGAGCTGGGTCAGTGCCTCTTCCCTCTTCATTCTACCATCTCCTGACCTCTTTCTCTCATAATTTTCTGAGGGTTTTCGTCTGGGTAATCTAAGGATTAAAAAAACTGTTCATCTTGCACGTCTGAAATGATTCTTACCCTCTCACCCATGGTGCAGTAAAAAAACAGGCACATTTTGTAAAGCCATCTTCATCAGGATGATGGATGATTATTAGAATTACTTCTGTAATTACTGGAAGAATGGAAAATAAATGAGAACCTGAGATGGGCAGTCATGCTTTAATAGTTGGCATCTTAGTCTTTTACCTTAGAGCTTAAGGTTTAGATGAAAGAGTTCACTCCTCTTTTTTATGCACCTACTTGTATTAAAAACCCTAACCCAAACAGAACTTGTTGATTCTGTTCAAGCACAATGGTAGGAAACTATTTTAAAAAACAACCTGAGACTTTTTAGGCTGGTAGAAAATCTTCAGTGATTTGGAGTACTGTATAATAAACTCACAGCCAGACATTGCAGATATCAGAAATTAATATTTCAATGTGCTTTCAAAGGCTGTATATTGTTTAATTGTGTGCACATCCATAAAATACTGTGGGAAGGAAAGAGTGTAATTAATTTCCAGAGAGAAATGTTTTAGAATACTGGGCATTTTTCCACTGAACATCTCTGTGGAAATCTGGAAAAAAACGTTATTTCAGTTCTCTACAAGAAGACAATGTTCTAACTGCAGTGCTCTTTCCCATCATCAGTAAATTTGAGAAAATTCTTTTGTAATTATTAACTAGCAGGAAAATTGAGCTTTTTTTGGAAAGCAAATTAGGAGGTTATTTGCTTTCGTACAGTCTTCTTGGAAGTGTCAACTGTGGATGGTATTTGTACTATTGTTTTCTGATTTGATTTCAGAGGGTAGTTTTAACCCTTTGGAAAAGATGAGGGAGGAGGACAGTATTAAAACTGTGTCATGCAACATGTGGATTCTCTGCTCTTTGCACTTCACTCTGCTACTGTCTGCAGCACATTGTAGCCTGAATGCCTCCTGTACAGGACAAACTAGCAGTAGCAAAGTCTCTCATGGACTTGAAGGAGCTTTGACTTTTCCTCTTGAAGGCTATGGGTGGTTTTTTGAGTGAAGACAGTAAAAGGCAAAGAGCTTAAAGCAGCATTGATTTATATTGGTTTTTAGTACTTGCTGTTAGTTACATATCCAGAATGCATCAGAACTCGTGATGAGTATATTATTGCTTCATCTGATATTTTATTCTCTGTACTGCTCATTTTTGTGGAAGTTCATTTTTGTGGAAGTTCGCATCCTTAGTAACAGAACTCGTTGGGGCAATTTTCAGGGTGAATTTTTATGCTGCTGGAAACCATTCTTTTAGAGGTTGGCACCAAATTAGTTGAAAGCCATTAGTAGTTATAATTGAAAACTGTGACTGACTGTTGTTTGTTTCGCAATAGCACGACATATGCCCAGCTCCTAGGGGAAAAGACTCTTGCAGCAGCTGAAGAATGCAGCCTGTGATCTCCTTCTTCCCAGGGATGCTCCACCCAGCCCCATCACTATAAATGACAATTGGACTTCAGGGAATTACAACAGACAAGGAGCTAAGCAATGGCAGGTTCATCTGCAGCTGACATTTTCACTGTTGGGCATGAACTTCATGAACTATAGCCTTGAGCTGTTCAGTGCAAGGTCTGCAGCTTTGTGTGAAGTGTGGTTTGGGCTCTGTTAGGATGGGTCAGTGCACTGGGAGTGGTGGCAGTCTGATCTGCCCAAGCTACTTCTTTCAGAGGACTGGGAGGGGCTGGGGCTGAACAAATGCTCAGCCTTGGGAAACTTGTTGGCAAGTTTGCCACAAAACCGCATGTTTTATCAAGCAGCTGTGGAGTTGGCCACTGAGAAGCGACTTCATGCATCTGCAGCCTTACTAGCACAGGTCAGAGCTCAGAGGAGACTTAGTGGTGTCCAGCAGCCTGGGAAAATGGTATTTAATGGAGGAATTCAGTTCTTTCACTTCATGTTTGCTATTTAGCCACAGTGTGGCTACACCTCTGTGCAGGCCACCTTGCACTCCTTCCCTGCATGGGAGGAAATGGGGAAAAAAGCATTTCTGGAGTTTTGCCCTTATCTCTGTGAGCCAAATGAAATTAATTACTTCCCCAAAAGTTCCTGTTTCTCACTGCTGGTTGGAAGTGGTGCTGAGAATGTCTAGTTAGCGATAGTGGTATTTTGAATGCAATCCCACTGCAGGTCTGGTCTGCTCCACAGCTGATGTGTCAGCATTTGAAACATCCATAATTAGCCTGCACTTTTGTTATTATTGGCTTTCATTTCTCTGTCAAATGGAAAGGGTGAAATTTCACAAAGTCTAAGGGATTCCTGAAGGATAGTCCAGTTCACTCTGTAATGAATTATTTATGGTAATAATGATGATAAGATTAATAACACCGGTAACATACGCTTTCATTAATTCTGTGCTGTATGAAAAGTCAGAGGGGAAAAGCATGTTTAATGTTTATTCAGTGGAGGATTTGAATAGAGAAGTGTAAGGGAAGTAGCTTTCTGTGGAATAATAAACACAAAGTTATACATTGAACAAATCCTTCATTTTTATTATTCCCTCAGTTTCCGGCTGGAAGCATTATTGACTAGCTGTATCCATCTTTACCAAAACTTCTCTTGTATGCAGTGTTCTCAGGCTGTCACTTTCCAAAAGCACAGAGAGCACACCTGCAGGCTTCTCTCTGCAACAACTGGAGTTTTATGTATTCCTTACGTAAATATATACAATGAGATGTGCCTAGACTTTCACATACCTCCTGGAGATAGAGCTTTAAAGCAAATACCAGATACCACAAAGATATTTTAACTCGAAAAAATGCCACAAAATGTGCAAGTGTTGCAAATGCCTTTACAATCAATGTCTTCTTTTACAAATGTACCCAATTTTCAGCTTGGCCCCTGGAAAGTCATTCTTGTAGCTGAGGATATTTATTCTGTTCCATTTTTTGAATGGGATGCAGCTGTTGAATTCTTCAGACCTGAGTAAAGGCTCTTAAAGAGTTTTATTTATATGCGTTTTTTCTGTCATCCTCTGTTTCTGAACAAATAGCAACAACTTCAGCTATTGAAAATTGTCATACTGCAGCTAAGGCAGGGTGACTTCTCTGAAGAGCTGGACATTTGTGTGAGTACATATGTGTAATTATATTAAAATGTGTGTAACTTCTGAAGGAGGTTGGCATGAGGTAAACTCTTCCCCCTAGTGCCCTAGAAGTTCCTCTAGGAGATCCCTGCGGATCTGGAGAACAAAGAGCATATATCAGGCGATCAACTAAAACTCATCCACAGCCTGTTAGAAGCATATTGCAATGATACTTAAGTGTATAATCCCTCTTATTTCAAAATACAGGCTTTTGGATTGAGTTTCCCATGAGTATTCTTGGTGATTATTAATGAGTTGTATCAAATAATTTTATTTAGCTCATTAAAGGGCATAATGCAGATACGAATTCTTTAGACCCCGTAAACCTCAAAATTAATCTGCTCTCTAGATCTATATGTTACTGGAAATCTTTGATAGTAAGCTGAAGTGCTATTTTGATGTGAGTAGAGTTTGATAAAAGTTCAAAAGCAATATGTGGTGCTGTTACGTGTCTGTGAGATGGGGAGTTCCTTGTACAGCAACAGTGCGAGATCCAGCAGGAAGCTCAGCCTAGCAGGCAGTTGTTGGTTTTACAAGGATACTGCAGTGAAAGCTCTTTAACTTCCTGTGTCTGCATGCCTTTTTTCTGCAAGAGCTTCATGCTGGCTCTTAAAGTCCACGCTCTTGGTTCTTCCTCTTTTCACTAAACACTTCGCTCAATCATTAACGAAAGGTAAAATTCAAAGAGGCTTATGTGGATCTTTGAGCTGACTAATGTATATTTTAATTGCAGTAGTAATAATGTCAATAAGAGGAGCTGTTGTAACTACTTAACACAGACATATTAAAATAATTGGATTGGGGATGCATGCTAGATTGCCATTAAAAATTTTAAATAGGAGCAGAGAGCATCCACAGTCAACAGCCAAGGCATACAGAGAAGGGGAAGACAAGAAATAGAAGAGGGGGTAAGGAGAGGACATTGGAAAGCTTTCATGCTCTTCATTTGTCTAAAAATAGGTTTTCAGTCGACTTTTGAGTTTGTTTATGTTTGTCTTTCTTTTGGAGACTGTGGATGGAGACGAGTCTTTTCAAATGCTTTGGGAGTAGGGCCTGTGCTCTTTAAGCTTGGTTTCTGAAACAGGACTTGGAGCTGTGGTTGCACTTTTGGGGCACTTCTGTGAGCTTCTCCCTGGCCATGCAGCTCCCTTTGAGGGCTGGACAAGACTCTTCCTACACCCTCTTTTTTAAAATCTAGTGCAGCATTTTCCAAAATACCAGTGAAGTCCATAGTTCTCTCTATGCTCTGCTTTCTGCAGGTCAGATATCTAACCACCTCCAAAAGTGGGAGTTTGTCCTTGTGGTTCAAGGACTGGTGAGGTGTGGGCTGTACCTAGTGCTGCTTGTCACACCTGGATTTTGGAGCTACACTAAAAATAAAATCTGCTCTGTGGTTTTACAAAAGCAAAGCTGTAAAGTGGTGTTTTTAGGATATTGCAATGACTTGGAATATGTTTGACTGCTTTAAAAGTCTTCGAGAAAATACAGAGCATACTCTTCTTTTCCAGAGATTCTAGCAACAGCACCAGCATGTCGGAGCAAACCCAGCTTTGGTTCCTCCAGGATGGCTTTTCTATTCTCCATCAGCCTTTCAGTCTCTGCAGCTCCTTAGGATGTTTTCCTTTTCTGGAAAGAAGAATGATGATGCGTGTTCGCGTGTTCTCTCTTCATCTGTCTCAATGTACGGAGTTTTATTCGACTCTAATATAACTTGTCACAGTACTTACGTCATCTCTTTTGGAGTCATCAGTTTCTGGTGATGGATAACACTCAGAATCAAGAGATAAAAAACCCTAAGTTAAATATATTTAATGGGTTTTTATTTGCTTTCTGCTTTTTAGAGATTGTGAGGCACAGACAGAGAGTGTCTGGAGCAGATGAGTGTTTTGTGGTTACTGGACCAGACAGCAGAGATATAATTAAAGTGCCTTTTTTGCATATGCAACTTGCAACCACTTCTCTATTTTCACAGGTCTTAGGATCATATGAAGTGTAAATTTAATAGAGGTTGTTGTACTTCTCTTATTTATCTCTGGTTTTGAGTGAGCTTTTTCAGCTGAACCTAATGCATATAACCTTGCATGACTGTGGATGCTCAGTCTGTCTCTCAGGCTCCATGGTAGGCTGCAAAAAAGAATACAGAAAAGCCTAAACTAGTCAGTGTTTTTCAGTTATTTTTCATGGAAATGCAAAGTTCCAGTATGTTTTTATTCACAGGAGCTCTGCTGTGTCTCCTAGAAGCTACACTGGTGGGGGTTTTATAGCCCAGGTTCTTTCTAATGAGCCTGGAGGGGTTTTGGTGGTGTAATGCCATCCCTGGAGGTGGAGGAAGGAATCTGTCATGGGAACTCCTGCTGACAAGGGGAAGGATACATAGTTATACATACAAAGTAATGGAATGGCAGCCCCCCTGAGGCACACCAGCACATTTTGGATCGAAACTATCATTCTTGGCTGCAAACATTTTTTAGATTTTCACCAAGCCATCGTTATTGTCCATAGAAAACGTATCTTTCATGAGTGTTCTTTTAAGACAGAATCCTATATGTTTTTCCACTGAAAAAAAGGTGAGATTTTAGGTCAGTTCTGTTTTTGAAGCTATTTTTGACAGTCCCATGAGGCATTTATGTCTAGGATTGGTCATTGGTGTAACAAGAGATCAGCCAGAGGAATTCTCAATGCCTGCTAATTTGGTTCTCTTAATCCTGCACCTCTCTGGAGTGTGAGTGAGTCCTTGAAATTTTGCACAATTAAGAAACAAACTAAAAGTCCCACAGTCCTTGTCTGTGAAAGACAAAGTTACAACTCAGGAGCGTGTAATTTTTCGATGAGAGTTTAGGCCAAGCTCAATTCAGAATTTTAAGATTAATATTTTTGAGTGGTCTGGGAAGAATTTAATCCAAATAACAAAGCAAATGCTCATTTTCTTCCTTTTTGTTGCTGATAAGGTATATTTTATATAACCTCACCATAGGCTGTGAACATTTTGTGTTATAACATTTAATTCTGATAGCTTGTTTTTAAATATAAAGCTATGCATTAGTGAAAAAAAGTAGTTTGAAATGGGAAAAATAACTCCCTAGATGTGCTGGTGGCTAATAGAAATTATATACAAATAAGTTCAACTAGATAGTGTACCCCAGAGAACCCTGGGGTTTTTTTGCAGAAAACACTTCTAGTGTATAGTGAATAACCTGAGGAATCCAGGTTCAAAGAAGAATTCAATTTCTAAGAAGGAAACTTTGTCAACTTGTATTTCCAATGAATATGAATTTGTGCCTGTAGTTCCAATGTTGTTGCACTTTTTTTTTAATCGAAGATAAAGGACAAAACCCGTCTCTGGAGCTCAGAAGTAAAAGAGAGACAAGCTATCTCAATACTTCACTGACATTAAATGTTATCTTTATGCAGGCCACCAAGAAAGGCTGTTGATTTTTAGATACTTTGTTTGCAGGGCAGCTGCTGTGCAGAGCTGGAAATGGCAGTTCCTTCATCACACGGTTTGAGTGAGCCAGGCTCAGGAAAGAGCACAACCCCATTTCCAGTTACATAAATAGCAAAGTTTTGCTCATTAAGGAAACTCAAAGAATAGTGGTACAAGGGATATGTGGGCTAAAGAAACTTATTTTTGAAGAAAGATGGCAAGGACTACAAATGTGCAGCGTATTTACGGGAGGACTAGCAGGACACTGCTCTTTGGCTGCAGCATCTCGACAGTCAGTGACAGTACTTTGCTGAGGTTGTTCAGCTCTCTCTGCAGCTAAGACAGCTGTTTTGCCTTGGAAATCATGCATGGTTTGATGCCTAATGTGCAGACACCAGCTGGTCTTGGCACCTCTCAGCCCTGGGCAGCGGTGTGGAAAGAGGCTGGAAATGGAGGTGAGAAGCTGCATAATTTGAGGATTTGATGTTGGATCTGAGAGGCAGTGAAAGTGCTGAGGCCTCTGCATTGATTTCCCTGGGTTTTCATAAGGTTCCAAAATTAGGGACATCTGATATCCAAGTTTGGTGCTACCAGGAACCAGGCTAATGGCCAAGATGTCACCACAGGAGGGACTGTGAGTTTCTGAGCTGGGTCTCTCATACAATGGCTGGTGGCAGCTCTTCAGCCTGCTGATTTAGAGGTGGACAAAGCATCTGGGTGGATATTTGGAGGGAAGAAAAAAAATCCAAAAAGTTACACTACATAATCTCCCTTGCCACTGCAGTGAACTCTAGCCTGTGGTTCTGTGTGCAATCTGATGAAGGTCTAGGTCGTGCCTGCCGACAAACAAACTTGTCACGCTGAAGAATGACTTGGTGAAAAGCCACACAGGGCATAGCTGCCATCAGAATAATTGGTGATTCACTGTTTGTTTCTCACAGATTTCCTACGCTCTCTGCCCACGCACTATCGATGACAGCATTCTGTATGGGGACTGCGAACATGACAGACATTATTTATGAAGCAGCGCCTTTATCAAGGAAGTTTTTTCCCCTAGCATACAGTGTAAAATGCTCAGTCTCTGTGTTGCTGTTGTCAAAATTATGTTATAAATATAGCTGGCCTGCCCGAGTAAGTTTTCAAAGGTGTTTTAAAAAGCTCTGTGCGAGAAGGTTGAGCAGAAGCTGCTGAGAGCTCTTTGCTGTGTTCTAAGGTGCCACAGCAGCCGTGTCCAGCACTCTTGGCTACTCCTGATAGAGTGAGAGTTGGGGCAGTTGCAGTTGGTTCTGAGCTTGCACATCCCCAGGCTGAAGGATTTTTGGGAGGAGATCTGCCTCTTCTTCATAGCTCCTTGCACTATCTCAGCACATCTCTGGACTATGAAGCAGGGAACCCAGTCACAACTTGTCCGTGTGACTGAGCTTTCCCTTGGGCCAGGCTCTCAGATTGCTTCAAAGCAGACAAAGAAAAAGATAATTTTTCCTCTTTAAGATTCATGACGTCTGGCAGCAAAAGGTGTCCTGGGAGTCGCAGCTGCTCCAGCTGGGCTCACTCTCAGCCGCTTATTACACAGCAGCAGGTCAACAACGTTATTCTTAATTTATTTTATGATACTGCATATCTGGATTGGCATCCTTAATTTAAGCCTGGTTTGATCAAATACTAAAGGACACTGAAGACAAGAGGGCTCAGTTAATGGGTAAGGAAAGCGATTAATCTTGTGTGTCATAGGATAGAGGTAAGTGTGATGGAGAACATCGTCTGAATGTGGTATTCATGGTGACATCAGGTTTAATGTTTTTGGGCTTTAGATGGGTTTAAAGGGAAGTTAACATCTTTAATTCAGTAGGGAAAAAAGCTGGCACTACCAAGTACTTACCAGGCTCTGGAAATCCATCTGAGAGCCCTCAAATACTGTTTGTTTTCAGACCAGTTTCATGACCGTGCCTGTTTTTATGAAGACTGAGAGTAATGAAACTATGGAATGAGAAGTGACACTAACATTTGAAAACCAAACTGTAACTGGGCTGATTTGTATTTGAGTGGCTTTGTCAGGTGGTTTGCTTTGGAGTCTGTGGTAACATGTTTATTGTTTTTGGTATGCTCTGTGCATGAAGGGCACGTAACCCAGGCAGTTGTGACCAAAATATGCTGAGGATAAAGGGGTTTTGAAAGCTGATGGTATGACAGCTGCCGCTGCATAGGTTCATTTTGGCAAATAACAGTTTCTGTAAGCATCAGGTTTTATGGCTGTGGCTGTGTTGCTGTTGCATTTTTAAATTCGAGTTCACGGCATACAAGAAAGTAGAGACCCAGAGCTGTTCATCATCTGGCTCAGTCTGTGAGGAGCTTGTAACTCTAGCAATTGTTTCTGTTTTTCATAACAGTGAAAAACTTTATGGCTGTTTTTCCCCTTTTCTGTCCAAAGTAAATGTGCTGTTCAAAAACAAAGAAAAAAGTGGCAGAATATCTGGTGGACACAGTTTGAACTTGGGGTCCTTCAGGTTGGAGGGGCAGTTTAGAAAATACACCTTTTTCCTGAAAATTGATATTGCAGCTCAGTGTTTTTATTTGTGTGGATCCATTTTACATTTCTTACTTTAAAAGTCACATTTTTAAATCAGCCTTCATGTTAATAGACAATGGTGAGCTTCAAGGTGTCCTTTAGTGATCTTTCCAGGTACATACAAAGATTCGTCAGTCTGACCTGTAGCTGTATATCCATTCAAAACTGTTTGTATAATTCCAATATAGTTGAAGTGGTTTCTTAAAAAATATTTAAACTCTGTTCGATATTGAACTTAATGGCAAATCAGCAGAGTCATGTGTGCAAACTGGAATTTTTTTGTAAGAAACGCCAAAATAGTGCTTTGCATTAAGCTAAGGTAATGTACTGTGCTCTGCTTTGCAAAAAGGGATCGCATTGTGCTTCATTGCATAGAAAGAAGAGGAAAAGTAATTGCATGGATGAAAAGTATTCATAATACTAAGGAGTGCAAAACCACCTCTTTGCACTTACAAAATTTTTCCTTGTTATTAGACTTCATGTATTTCCTGAACTTTTCCATAGAGAATTGTCTTTGCAGGGTCTTCAGGAAAGAGACAGAATCGGCAAAACAGCTGCTGGTGTGGGTGGAATTTGATATTCCAGATCTTAAAAAAACCCCAACAAACAAAGCAAGAAAGGCAGTCCCAATAAACCGGAGTAGACTGGCAGAGCACTGTAACTCACTCAGTGGTACAGACTTGTCCCGGGCTGCATGACATCAGTGTGTAGCACAGGGTAGTGTTTGCACACGTGAACACAGTGTGAGAGTGATAAAACTGAAGTGTAGAGTGATTATGTAGCAGGAGAAGCGAAAACTCCTGTTCTCTAAAAGCTAATTGCTTCCTTGTTGCATGTTTGAAGTGCACTTGTCCCTGCCTTCTAGAACTCTTGTGTTGCTTACACTGCAGCACTGCTGTCTGGTGATACAAACTCATGACTCAAAGAAAACTTCCTTATTAAGAAAATGGCTCCTACAACCTTTTTTCAGCCTTTATCTCAGCCAGTTTATGAAAAAGAGAATGTGCCTGAGGAAGCACACATGGTCACAGTACAGTCAGTGGGTGGTCACTGTTAGAGGTGTCTGAGTGAACTCTTGAGAGTAACCATTCATGTAGTGAGTTTGCAGATGGCTCTGGAGGGGGCTGGCAATCTCTACTGAGGTTCAGCATAGTAGCAGGGGAGATGTTGGAGTAGACAATGGCCTTCTGAGTAGGTCAGTTATCTGGGATGAGGTAAACCTGGATCCATGGACCAGTCCCAGCAACATGAGGTTCAGTAAGACCAAGTGCTGGGTCCTGCACTTTGGCCACAACAACCCCATGCATCTGTCCAGCCTGAGGGAGGAGTGGCTGGGAAGTGGCCCAGTGCAGAAGGACCTGAGGGTGCTGGTTGACAGTGGCTGAACATGAACCGGCAGTGCCCAGGGCGCCAAGAAGACCAATGGTGTCCTGGCCTGCACCAGAAATAGTGTGGCCATAGGTCAAGGGAAGTGATTCTTCCACTGTCCTGGGCACTGGCAAGGTCACACCCTGAGTCCTGTGTCCAGTTCTGGACCCCTCACCACAAGAAGGACACTGAGATGCTGGAGCATGTCCAGAGGAGGGCAGGGGAGCTGAGAAAGGGCCTGGAGCACAGGTCCTGTGAGGAGTGGCTGAGGGAGGGGGGGTTGTTTAGCCTGGAGAAAGAGGAAGGTCAAGGGGGATCTTACTGCTCTCTGCAACCAGCAATAGGAGAGGACATACCCTCAAGTTCCACCTTGGCAGGTTCAGGTTGGATGGGCATTCTTAGTAATTTCTTCACTGAAAGGGTTGTTAAGCATTGAAATGTGCTGCCCGCGGAGGTGGTGGAGTCAGTGTCCCTGGAGTTATGCAAGAAATGACGACAAGGCACACAGTGCTTGTGGTTTAGTTTACATGGTGGTGCCCAGTCAAAGGTTGGACATGATGATTTCAGAGGTATTTTCCAACCTAAATGATTCTGTGAAAGCCTGGTTCAAACTCTTGCTCCAGGTCAGGTAATGCAGACTTCTTCCCAAATCCTTTGTGGTTTAGCTGAGTAACTGAGAGCTGTCACTTTAC
>VXBB01011809.1:0-26275 GCA_013399915.1 Illadopsis cleaveri | reverse complement strand
CAGGTACATACAAAGATTCGTCAGTCTGACCTGTAGCTGTATATCCATTCAAAACTGTTTGTATAATTCCAATATAGTTGAAGTGGTTTCTTAAAAAATATTTAAACTCTGTTCGATATTGAACTTAATGGCAAATCAGCAGAGTCATGTGTGCAAACTGGAATTTTTTTGTAAGAAACGCCAAAATAGTGCTTTGCATTAAGCTAAGGTAATGTACTGTGCTCTGCTTTGCAAAAAGGGATCGCATTGTGCTTCATTGCATAGAAAGAAGAGGAAAAGTAATTGCATGGATGAAAAGTATTCATAATACTAAGGAGTGCAAAACCACCTCTTTGCACTTACAAAATTTTTCCTTGTTATTAGACTTCATGTATTTCCTGAACTTTTCCATAGAGAATTGTCTTTGCAGGGTCTTCAGGAAAGAGACAGAATCGGCAGAACAGCTGCTGGTGTGGGTGGAATTTGATATTCCAGATCTTAAAAAAACCCCAACAAACAAAGCAAGAAAGGCAGTCCCAATAAACCGGAGTAGACTGGCAGAGCACTGTAACTCACTCAGTGGTACAGACTTGTCCCGGGCTGCATGACATCAGTGTGTAGCACAGGGTAGTGTTTGCACACGTGAACACAGTGTGAGAGTGATAAAACTGAAGTGTAGAGTGATTATGTAGCAGGAGAAGCGAAAACTCCTGTTCTCTAAAAGCTAATTGCTTCCTTGTTGCATGTTTGAAGTGCACTTGTCCCTGCCTTCTAGAATTCTTGTGTTGCTTACACTGCAGCACTGCTGTCTGGTGATACAAACTCATGACTCAAAGAAAACTTCCTTATTAAGAAAATGGCTCCTACAACCTTTTTTCAGCCTTTATCTCAGCCAGTTTATGAAAAAGAGAATGTGCCTGAGGAAGCACACATGGTCACAGTACAGTCAGTGGGTGGTCACTGTTAGAGGTGTCTGAGTGAACTCTTGAGAGTAACCATTCATGTAGTGAGTTTGCAGATGGCTCTGGAGGGGGCTGGCAATCTCTACTGAGGTTCAGCATAGTAGCAGGGGAGATGTTGGAGTAGACAATGGCCTTCTGAGTAGGTCAGTTATCTGGGATGAGGTAAACCTGGATCCATGGACCAGTCCCAGCAACATGAGGTTCAATAAGACCAATTGCTGGGTCCTGCACTTTGGCCACAACAACCCCATCCATCTGTCCAGTGTGGGGGAGGAGTGGCTGGGAACTGGCCCAGTGCAGAATNAGTGCTTGTGGTTTAGTTTACATGGTGGTGCCCAGTCAAAGGTTGGACATGATGATTTCAGAGGTATTTTCCAACCTAAATGATTCTGTGAAAGCCTGGTTCAAACTCTTGCTCCAGGTCAGGTAATGCAGACTTCTTCCCAAATCCTTTGTGGTTTAGCTGAGTAACTGAGAGCTGTCACTTTACTCTCCAAATATAAATATTTAGAGATGTCTTACATTTTGTACCTATCAAGTAAATCAGCCTCACTCTCCCCCCCAAAGAAAATAACACCCTAGAATTGTTTTCCAGACAGATCTGGTATGTAGGTAGTTGGATGACTGTTTTCCTGTGTGCAACAGACCTCATTTTTCTTTCTGTCAGTTGTATGAGTTTAGAAAAGACTGGTATGAACCACTTGAAACAATAAGAGTAGGATTTTGTATTGAATTAAAGACTCTACTCTTAGTCAGATCTTAGTTCTTGGAGTTACAAAATTATTTGATTTTAACTTCATCATGAGATTCTGACAGTATTCTGGTCAGAACATGTAATCTGCATGAGTCTTAAAAGCTCAAAATCCAGGAAGTAAACTAAAGCACTCAAATACGTATTTTTAGCTTTGTGTACAATACTTAGGCAGATAAAATTTTTGCAGGCTTAGAAATTACAATGTGTACTCTTTCACATGCATTCTCTTTTAAATAGTAGGTAATTTCCTTCCTTCTAAAGTGTTGCGATTTTTTCTTTTATATGGAACATGATACAAATAGGTGCCACTCTTGACTGTTCAAAGCATTGGCTGTGTTCACACTGATACTTGTAATTGGATGCAGAAATGGTTAACTTTTGTGTTGTGCAAGCAGAGATCCTCATTATTTCACCAGGATATTTTGTACTACTTCAGGATCATATATCCAGACAGGACATATAATTAATTTTTTTTCAGATTGTTTAAATACAGTTCACAAATAGTTTCAGCCTTACTGTTTTGTTTGCTTAACATTAATCTTGTTAGGCTTAGGAGAAAGACCACTGTTTCAATAACCAGAATCTCTTTGGAAGCTTTACATTTTGTAAGGACATAGCTTGAATAGATGTCACTCAGGGAATGAATGGACTGAGCAAGAGTTTTCCTCAGGACAGAGTCCCCCTTTCCCATAGCCTGTGGCACAGGAGAACTCAAAGAGTATGTGCCAGTTTTCAGTGTATCATGGGCTGTGGTTCTTTGTTCACCTTCACAGGCAGCTGAACACCAAGGGAACTGTTCACTGTTGAGACCACATTTATGTTGGTCATAGGAACTGGAGTGGGGTCTATTTAAGGCAGTTTGGCCACTAAAAATAATACTTGTGCAGCTATTGTATTGGATTCTGGTTCAGTTGCCATTAGCTTGCAGAGTTCATGTTATTCCCAATGAAGCAGGAGCAAGCTCTTACACTTGGAAAAACATAGCACCAGCCTCTCGAAAGGTACAGTAAATGAACCAATAGAAGGGAAAATAATTCTCCTTTTAATGAAGCCAGGCTATCCCAGATCTTTTGTGTTGAAATTGATAAAACTTTTGTAGCTCATTACTGTGCTCTCAGATGGTTTAATTACTACAGTTTTTCAGCTTGTTACTTCATGCAGTCATAGTTGTGACAGCACTGCTTATACCCTTAACCTGTAGCAAAATTCAGAGTATTGCAATATGGCTTAATTCTTTCTTACATGTGAAAGCATTCAAAAATCTGTTTATGTGAACACCAACAAAATTTCAGCTGTAATTCTAAAGTTGGATCTGGGCTTCTTAAGGTGTTCTGTATTTCTTTTGACACCTCCAAAAATGTATTTGGCCCCTCCTAGTTTAATTGCAGTTCTTTCTGATAAATCCCTTAAGAAATATTGATATCTGCTAAAGTAAGAAATAAAAAAAATATCTGACCATATATTTTGATGCATTTTGGGGGAGCTTTCTAACTTCTGGAGGGTAGTTTTCTGGATCTGTTGAAAAAGTTCAGTACAGAGTCCATATGTTAGGGATGAATATTTTGCTGGGCAATACCTTTGTACATCATTCAGGTTTATTAATGTCAGAAAAGGAATTAAATACATTTCCATAAAACATCAGGCTTTTGTAAGAGAATGCTTTTTAAATACTGTAAACATGAAATTGTATCCTGTGGCATTTAGAAAACTTGGAATGGTTGTTCCGGAAATATTTTCTCCTTTATTTTAACAATTTGAAAACTTCTGTGAAAGCATGCTCCTTGTTCTGCTCTCTGTTTATCCTTAGACTAAAGTTAGTTTTTACTCTGCTAAATGGAAATCACCACTGTAACAGTCTGAAATGTGTATCTTTACCAGGCATGGGTTCATGCCTTCTTGCTAGATGAAGTATTTCTGTTGTGGGTGTGAATTCTGTCTCCCCTGAGTGGAATACCAGCTTTCCAGTCTTCCCACAGGGGTTTGCAGTACTGATCCTGAATACATGGATGTCCAGCCTTGAGAATGAGACAGGATATGAGGAAGTGTCTGTCTTTGGCAATGCAGTCATTATATTAATTGCCATTAAGTAGTTTTGATATCTCAACCAGTGTTTAGTAAAATGTGATCTTTCTGACAAAACTACGCTTAAGTACAATATACCATGAGATAAGGCAACTTTAGTGCAAGGCTTCAAACCAACAGAATCATCTGGACTGTACTTATTCTCTTCCTAGTGGAGACATTATATTAATAATTTTGCCCCTGACGTCAAGGGGAACAGGATGTCACCCTAGATAACAACTTCAGTGAAGTCAGTCTTTCTTAATGAAGATTAATTGTTGGGGCCCCATAGTTTGTACATCCATGTTTAGATATCTTCCTCTGAATGCTTTGATGTCACACAGCAAGTCTTGTGCCTCTTTGTATAGTGTTGAGGTGGCATTTCATTCATCTGAAAGAATTCTTTTGCCGTAGTAGCAGACCCTTAGGAGCAGCTATGTGATCCCAGAGCATCCTAGGTTGCAGTAGTTTGTAATGCCTGCTGGAAACCAGTGTGCTGCCTGTAATGCAGTGAGCTGGCAGTGGAAGAGCATCTGAAATGAGGGTGGCAGAGCGAGTCAGCCTATACCACACTTGTACCATCTACTGCTTTCTAACCCTTCTTTAATTTCCAGGTGGTTATCTAGGATGGCACTAGCAAAGGTGTTTACATGCAGTCCTTAACTGCATGTAATGCTTAAAAGGCTCCTTAAAATAGTTTTTCCCCGTCTCCTTCATTCTCATCCTGTCCAGGAAGAGTGTTCTGTATGTTGATTCAATAGGACAGAGTATGTAACGGTACTGAAGTGCCTGACTTTTACTGCAGAACTTTGGTTCTTACTAACAGCAGCAGCAGCAGGGAAATGAAGAAGAGAGGGATTACCTGCACCAACACCCAAATTGTGAGAGTTTATGCCTGAGGAGTCTGGAAATAATTGCAGAGACAGTTGAAATAAATGACCAGGGGAAGCAAAAGGTTGTAAAGTGGCAGTGATACATGGTTTCATGAAACTTAAAGAAGTAATTAAAAAACCGGAATTAAGACACTCTAATACTGTATTTGCCATGTTATTTGCAATATAATCTTTTTGTGCAGAACCATCAAGTTCTTTTGAACACCCAAAGAGTGCATACAAGTGCATAGCTAAAAGTTGCTAGGATAGAAAAAAATAGACAATAATTGGTTTTGATCTTAGTGGTTTCAAATGGATTTGAGCAAAAGACTAATGAAAAGCAGACAACTAATCTGATAATGGTGTTTACCTAAATGAGTACAGACCAAAGTCATTAACAATAGCAATAAGGCGTAAGATAAAAATTGCACTATCCATCTTGCGTTAAATTCTTTTTTATAAAACTGTGATGTGTGAAGGTTCTTATTTCCCAACCTGTGCACCATCCACATAACTCACTAAGGCTTGAAACTCCACGGAAATCAAGGTTGATCACTGCCTATAGAATTGCATCTACATTCAGCATTCCATGCAGTTGCCAACTGGTTTCTGTATTGTACAAAAGACAGAAGAATGAGGCTTTTCTAAAAGACATCTGCAAGATTTTCTGTTGGAGGTCAGGGGAAAGAGGTCAGGCACACAAGAATAGCTTAGACATGCTTAAGAGTAATTTAAGTGCACAGTGTTACTTAAGTCAGGATGTACCACTTAATGTTTATTTTGGAGCTACCAAACATCCAACCTATTAGAAAAATGTTTGAAAGAATATTGGAAAAGCTGCAGTCTGCATCTTACTAGAAATGTGCTTATGGCTGTGGACAAGAAGTACAGGGGAAATGGACAGATTCAGATTCTTCAGAAGCAAAAAGTGCAGTTTTCCAGTCATCTTTGCTGAGTCATCTGCTCTGGTATTTTAGGTAGTTACCTGGTAAGTGAACTGCTCGGTTGAGTGGAGGAAAGATGTTAGATGTTAATGGGAGTGCCAGAGAGAAAACGCAGCTGCAGTTGCAGACTTGAGAGGAAAAATACATGACTGGTTGATGGAAGAAACCAGAGAAGGCTTTTAGTCTAGATTATGATTTCATAAAATTCTTTGATGAAAGCAGCTGTGCAGTTAGCAGTTTATGTCCTGTCAGGCTGATCTCTTTATCCCAGAAAGTATTTCTGTTTACACTGTTCTGTTTATGTCTTGCCTTTTTTTTTCTTCTTGGTGATGGAGTCAATTGCAGAGCATATTCAGACCTACAGTCCTGTAATCTAAATAATAGAAAGCAACCTGTGTACTATGTGTGAACACATACGAGCGTGAACTTCAAAAAACAAACATGTCATTCTGACTTGTTGCTTAAAGATCTTCTGCTCCTTTTAAGCTTCCAGCTAGGTCAGGCTGACGTTGAATTAGGCTGGTGAAGTGTTGCCTCTCACATGGAGAGAGAAACAGAAAATATTCTTCATGTCTGTGCTGCCCTTTTCCTCCTTTGGTTGCCCCACAGAGTGCAGAATAGCTTTAGGCAGATGTAATTACACCAGTACCCATTCTTCAAGGGAGCTTGACTTTTCTGGACCTCTTCCAAGCCTGGATGATTTTGCAGTAATTTACAGGCTGTTTGTATAACTGTGCAGTGCTTTGGGAGGAAGATGACGCCTTTACCTTGTGTTTTGTAAAGCACAAGAGTATTTGAATAGATTAAATTCTCAAATACTGTGTTTTGACTCATAGAAGACAGTGATGTATATTTGCAAAATGAAACAGAATTTTTCAAGGAAATGTTTCTTGAGCCTTTTAAGATTAGGAGATTTCATTGGCACTACCTACCACATGATTTTCCAAAAACATGTTAGTTTATTAGTCATGTGTTCCATTAGCATAATAAAAACCTATGTTAATGTGACCTAGCAGAGATTTTATCAAACCCATCAAGTGTTGAAAATGAATGTCTTCTTTAGTGCACAGCAGTTGGGCAGAGTGATTGCACATTCTTTAATCTCAGCAACCTGTTATGGCATTGCAAGGTGTGACTGTTTTTAGCTAGACAGTGAGCACCAGGAACATATGGGGGCCTTGCAAACTGGCAGAATGAAAACATGGTTGAAAGGAACAGGCTTTGTTTTATAGTCTTGTTTGGTGCTTTTATCTTTGTGTTGGTTTCAAATCCTTGAATTCCTACCGAAAAAAAAAATAAAAAAATCATAGAATCATTAGGTTGGAAAAGATTAAGATCATAAAGTCCAATACCCAGCACTGCCAAGTCCACCACTAAACCATATCCTTAAGAGCCACCTCTGCACATCTTTTAAATACTTCCAGGGATTGTGATCCTACCGCTTGCATGGGTGGCAGGGTGGGATATTCCATGCCTGGGTAGTGCTGAGTTGGGTGCTGTGCTCACATAAAGCAGCCCAGCTCTGTGCAGAGCAGAACCTCAGAGCAGGGCTGGACCACAGCTTGCAAGTGCTGTCTCCGAGGTCACCTGCTTTAGCTGGGCTGGTGCTGGAGCTGGGCTTTGCAGTGCAACAGCTCACTGCCTCCAGTTACAGAGCCACCTCAGAGTGGCTGAGGATGAGGAGTTACCTCCAGAGTTAAAAATTGCCAAGGGCAAATCTGTCTGAAAAAGAGAAATAATTCATGTGTTCATGCAGAATTCAGTTAAGGAACTTTGCCGAATTTTTGGTAATTCTTAAAAGTCCCACGCTACACTAGGTTTATGTGGTCTACAGGAAACAGGACATGTATTCTGTTACCATAACATTTTTTAATGGGTGTAATTTTTGCTTCCCATTCCTGTTTTAATATTAAGAGTTAAAATTTAAATTTTTTTATGGTAGACATACCAGTGATATTTTTGTTTATGAAAATGCTTGTGATAGAGAAATAACTAAGATAAAATACCCATAAACTCCGCCATAAAAACCTATATTTCCTTGTCTGTACCATTTTGACTGTAGAATACTTTATATATTATATGTTCATGAGGATTGAATGGCATGCTTCTGTGCTTGTAAAGTTTATTTTGCATTATCAAGGTTGGAAAGGAATTAATTTTGTTGTATACATTGTCTGGTTGTGGATGCTGTTCTTGATCACTTTCATCTATAAATGACATCAGCTTTTTAAAAAATGTAAATGTTTACTTGCAGTTTTGCAAATAAGGTTTATGTGACTCTTGCTGCTTTGGTTTTGCTTGAGTAAAGCTACACAGCTTGACTTGTGACAGTGTGCAAACCTTTAGTTTGAGATTACTAAACCTGCTTAGTCAACAGTAAGGCACCAGAAGAGCAAGAAGAGATGAAGAGGCAAAAAAATGAAGTAACAAATTGCAGTAGTCAAATACTGGGGTAACACAGAAGTTTTGCACATGTGGCCCATGTGCATATAGATAGTATAAAGACATTGATCACAGGACATGCATTAAGTATGTAAAGGTCCAGTTGTTGACACTGAAGTAATGTCTTTATCTATTATGATTGTCTCCTGACTTACAAAAACTACCCTGGCAAAAAACCCCCAAAAATTAAAAAAAAACACAACAACCAAAACATTCCTTGTGGAACTCAAACATATTTGATGACTCACAAGAAAGGGTGTTAAGTGTGTAATTCCTTTAATCCATATTGCTATAATGGTGCTGCACATTTGCTAGTGGTTTTTGTCTCATACCTCTGTGTGAATACACTCACAGTCATAGGTGTGCATACATATGTTTAAATACAAATGTAATGTACAGGTTATATGTGTGTATATAAATATACATGCACATATATGGGCAAAATATATGGAAATGTGCACAAACAAATTGTTTACATACAATAAGATGCATAACTGCTAAGTAAAGTCAAATTGTACTGATTTTTATATTAAGGAGCTTCAGACAATAATTTTTAAAGTCAGTGGACATCCCTTGACTGCAGATGGATGTGCGCAACAGATGAATCATAAGTTTACAGTGAAAAAAATTAGTATGCAATGAAGGTACAGGTGTTGAAATTTAAACTGAAAATGAGAGTGAAGTTTATTAATTGTAAGTCTGCCATGCTGTGATAAAAGGCAGATTGGTGGGTTTCTTACAGCCCAGCTGATGTGCCTGAGAGTTTTTTCATTATTAGCAGCTGCATCAGATTATACCTACTGACAAGATTGATGTGTATTTTTTAACATGGTTAGAATGAAAAACAAATTCTTCTTTCTCTCCCTGTACCAATCTGTGCTCTTTGATGATGCTTTGATGAATTCTGAAAGTCTTGCTGTGAGTTAATTGTCAGGCTTTAAGCTTGTCTTTGTGCTCACTCTTCTCTTTGAGTGATGATTACTTCTCTGGCCCAACCTGAATACTAGGAGAGTAGTTTTTGCATAGGTTCTTACAGGTGGGATATACAACAGCTAAAGCTTTTGGTTTGCTTTCCAAGCATAATTGGTACCTTACAGAGACGCAGCATATCTCATGCTGTTTTCCTCTCTGAATGTTAACAAATAGGTTGTTATTGCAGCTCTTTAAAAGCATGGAATATCTTGTCCTTTAGTCGATCGTGTTCTAAACACAGCCTCATCATAAGGAGGAGATGAGATGTGTTGGAAAAGGGCTGTGCCAGTGCACTCTCTGAGTCTGCTGGAGTTGGATTACCAAGATCTGGGAGATAAGGTGCATGTTGTCCATGGATGTCTGCTGCTCTGACCGATGGTGTGGGAAAAGAATTAAGTGACAATCTCTGTACAGAGAAAGAAAACTGGGAAAAGCAGACAAGGGCCCTTTTTTTCCCCTCCCCTTCCCTGCTTTGTGCTTTTTGTTACTGGAATACTAACGTTTTTGCAACAATGCTTGATTAAATGGCTTCAGACAGAATTGACTTCTTGTTTTGCATGTCTGTATCCCTTTTAAGGAATGCTCCTCTAGGGAAAATAAAGATATTTGAAAGGTTAGAGATATCCAAGAAAATAGCCTTTTGGTGAGAAGTACCTACGTTGTTTTTTCTAGCAGTAAAAGAGACAGTTTGTTTATTAAACTGTGCATACCGTATGATGCTTCATATTTTTCCATTTGATTTCCTGTAGGGTGATTTCACTTGGAACAGCATGTCAGGGCGCAGCGTTCGGCTGAAGTCAGTTCCCGTTCAAAGCCTCTCGGAGCTGGAGCGTGCTCGGCTGCAGGAAGTGGCTTTTTATCAGTTGCAGCAGGACTGTGACCTGGGCTGTCAGATTACTATCCCCAAAGGTAAAGGCTTGATAAGCTGTCTCTGTTTAGATTGTTAAGCCACTGATTTCATATCACAGCAGTAAACACTGGATTTTTTTTTTATTCCACAGATACTGTCTTCTATTTCAGTTTTGCTTAACCACAGTCATTATGTAAAAACGTTGAGTAAAGTTGTTTGTCTGCTGTGTCCAATTTGGGCCACCTGGGGGTGGGATCATCTGATCAAGGGCAGATGTCTACAGGGTAGATAATCAAAATCAGACCCATTCATGCCAGGATGTCTTGATACTCAGTTGGGAGAAAAATGCTTTTCTTACATTTCCTGATACTCAGAATTGAATGTCTATGTAGGTCAAGTAGATCTTGCCACAGAAGTAGGGTTTTTTCACTCCGTATAATGTTGTCTGTGAAGGAAGCCAACTGTCACTAGTTCAGATAGTGAAAACATGTATGTCAAATAATGAGTCCTCCCCAAGTTTTCCTAAAGATAGTGTTGCTTATTTCCTAGAAAACGAGTTAATTTTCAGCATGAAACATTGAACTCCTAGGAATCAGGAGATTAACTGAAAAGGAGAAGCTCAGCTATCAGAGTCCTGATGCAGGATATGTGCATATGGCAGACCTGTACTTAGGTTACTGTGGAAGAGATCTAAACCTCACTAATGAAAAAGTTTCTGTTGTTTCCTGTAGGCTGCGGATCAAGCATAGCAGAGATAGCTGTTGTGCAATCATCTGCAAATCTGGCTTTCCTGTTGTTTCTTTGCAGTTGTATACTTACATAAAGAATAAAAAGGAATCGCTGAATTCTCACCTCTAACTATGACCAGAGGTGCTGTGTGGTAACGTATACGTAGTGATGCCACAGGAGCAATTTTTAAATGAGTCTATGTTAAGTAGAAAAAAACATTGTCCAGTCTATGAAAATAATGACATAGAAGAGAACAAATGTGAAAGAGACAGGCTTTTGTATTCATCAGCTTTATTGGATCTGCAGAAAACTCCTGCCAAAACCAACTTCTTGTGTATAGCAAGGCATCAGTTTGTAGTGAGATGGATATAATCAACTTCAAGCCTCACCAGCTCCCCTGGTCCCTCAAAAAAAGTTTGATCAACAGGAAAACAATTTTGTAGGATAATCATAGGAGGAACTGGAACACTAAGGGCATTGCAATAATTTCTGACAGTCTGAACTGCCAATGGCTGTTCTTGAGGAGATAAAGATACACACGTGGAGCTCCTACCATAAGGATGTGTGGTAATACCATCCAAGACAATTGAGTATACACATTCATAGAATAGCTTTGTTTGGAAGGGACCTTAAAGGTCATCTAGTCCAACACCCTCCAATAAGCAGGGACATCTTGAACTAGATGAGGCTGCTCAGAGTCCCATCTATCCTGGCTTGAATGTTTTCAGGGATTGGGCATCTACCACTGTTGTTCTAAAACTATTGCCCCTTTTCTTGTTGCAAAAGACCCTGCTAAAAAGTCTGTCCTCCTCTTTCTTTTAATCCCCCTTTCATTACTAAAAGGCTACACTAAGCTTTCTCCAGTCTTCTTTCTCTGAGCTGAGCAACCCCAACTCTGTCAGCCTGTCTTTGTAGGAGAGGTGCTCCAGCCCTCTTGATGATTTTTGTGGCCCTCCTCTAGACCTGCTCCAACAGGTCCATGTCCTTCCTGTGCTGAGAACCCCCAAACTGTATACAGCACTCCAGGTGGGGTCTCACCAGAGTGAACCAGAGGGGCAGAATCCCCTCCCTCACCCTGCTGCCCACCCTGCTTTGGATGCAGCCCAGGACATGTTCAGTTTTCTGGGCTGCAAGGGCACATGGCTGGGTCATGTCCAGCCTCTCATCCAGCAGCACCCCCAGTTCATTCTCAGCAGGGCTGCTCTGAAGCCGTTCATCTCCAGCCTGTATGGAGGCCAGGAGCTGTCCAGGTGCAGGTGCAGGACCTCATGAGGTTTCCATGGGCCCAGTTCTCAAGTTTGTCCAGGTCCCTCTGGATGGGACCCATCCCTCAGGTGTGCCAACTGCACCAGTCAGTTTGCTGTCATGGGTAAATTTTCTGAGGGTGTATCAATATCACTGTCTATGTTACTGATGGAGATATCACACAGTGGTGGTGCCAGTATGGACCCCTGAGGAGCACCACTTGTCACCAATCTTCATGTGGACATTGAGCCATGTTCAGTTTTGTGTTCTGCTTGCTGTTTCCTTCAGGGACTGCCATGAAAGGCCAACTTTTTGGGGAATCTTTTGGGTTTGAATCACACACAAGAACTATTTTTATTTTCACAGCATATATATACATGAGTGTATATATATATATGGGTGTATATATATGTATATACATGGGTAAATATAAAACATGAAATTAGATATATTGAGTCAGAAAAGTGTAATTGTTGTAAGCATAGAAACTAAATAAGAATGTAAATTTTTATTAAACATTTAAAAATAAAAGGCATTTAAAAATGTGAGGAAATCTGGGCTACTGTTTCATCTCTACTGCTGGCCCCATCAGTTCATGTAAATCTTGTCTCAGTTTGAATGAGAAATAAATTGGCTCTTCAGTTCTGCTCTCCAGTTTGGATGTACCAGTGAGATTTTTAATAAGAGACAAATAATTTCACATCTGCATTCTTGCTTTGAATGACCAGATTATGAATTTTTCTGTGTTTTAATGTATACATCATGAAGGATTAGCCAGTACAATTGAATTTTAATATAATACCATATATTGAAAGAAGTGACGGTAATATCTAGAATTAAGGTACATTTAGTATTCAACTGTCCATCCTGTTTCAAAGCTTGGCACCAGTTTTGACAACAGAAATAAATAATATTTTGAAGTGGGTATATATAATAATCACTCTATCAATCCATCATGCTACATTTGTGCTGATACTTCGGTAGGAGAATAAGAATCTACCATATTCTGAAATTATTACAGATTAGTTTAGGCCCTTTGCAGAGACACTCTGAAGTCCACTTCATGTTCCTATCATTTTTAAATGTGTGGAATGAAAATTTATGACAAGAGTTTATAGGCAGCCATCCAGTTAATCATCATAGTTGAACATCATGTGTAAACTGGGAATTTCAAGTTTTATCCATGTGAAACTGGCTTGGGCACTTTAGGCATGCAAGAATGCAAATAAAATAAAATTCCATCACAGCCATCGAGTTAAAAACAGACTGTTAAATATTTTCTGTTTAAAAAACCCAAACCCACAATACTGAGATGTAGAACTAGTGCTGTCTGAGAGAGCTAGGGGAGCTCTGTAGGTCTGGAGAGATCCAGAAAAATTAAAGATGTACTCTGCAACTCTCTTGTACTTCAGGGAATGCCATATGAAAATATTCCTGAGTAGAGGCAAGTGGAACTATTTATGTATTAGAAAATACAGAAAGCTGTGTATAGAGCTGGACTTCTTTGTGGTTCTTTGGCTGCTTTTCAAAACTTGCTGGAGAATTACATTAGAACATGCATGTACCTGCTGGGCATTTGCTTCCTGCAGGCATTTGAATAATTACATTTACTGGCATAGGTATGGGGAAAAGTGAAAATTCATTGTTCTTGGCTAACAGGTGTTTGTGCCAAACGTGCTTGCATGGAGGTTAAACCAGAGGACAGATGCCTCTGCCTTATCTTTACAACCATGGACGTGCTGTTACTGGTTGCTTTGTCATAATGCTTCAGTCCTCCTGTGCTCAGAAGGTCCCTTTGTCATAGCTAGAGCAGTTTACCTCTTCCAGGGTTCATCTATTCCCACACTTGTGTAGGAATGCATAGAATGTGATACCTCATATGTAATTCCTCTCCTTCACTGTACTGTAGCCATTACCATTAATGAAGAACATTACTAACATCTCCTAGTAAAATATCCTGTGGTCACAGAGAAGGGATCACCTCCCACAGGAACTTCTTTAAACAGCATGTCATTTAAAATACGCTACAGTTGCCCTGAAGTAGGTAATTAGAATGAATTGAAGTTGATCAAGAGGTACTGTTTTATATGTATGATGAGATATTCCACATTTGCTTCTTGTTGTCTTGCTTTTCTGCCTTTTATCTTTCAAATTCTGTAATCAACTCCTTTTTTTGCTCTCATGTCACTCCCCCATTTGCCACCAGAAGCTAGCAAGAATCATTTATCTTGTGTTGGTTAATGTGTTAAGTTGCAAGAGGTTGTAATTTCCAGGCAAAGCTTTACACAGTTTCTTTACCAATGCAATTACTCTGTGGAAGATTTTTTAATTTGCTGACGTTTTGAATGTCACAACAGTACCATTCTGGTGTTGCTTCTTTGCAGTTCATGTTTACAATATAGTGTGTTTTTTCTCATTTCAGGGAAGTCCATCTTCTCTTTAAAATAAGAGGAAAAAATGGTGATGAAACGCACTTCAGGTGTGCTTATTTTTTGGTGACATTATAATTCTGTGTATGTGCTTGCACACAAGTAGTGAGAAAAATTAACCTTTTAAAAAAGGTCTTCACAAGCAAACACTAACTCAAGTTAGATGGTTTCTGCAGAGTAAAACTGGGATCAGAGCTGCAGAGGAGCTCATTTTCTTCTGTTCATTGGCTCCAGGTATCTCTTGAGCTGAGAGGTTGTTGAATGAGGTTTGATTGGATTAGTTTCCGAAATACCTCGTGTTTATAATGATTCTCTTCACAGTCCTGTCCTGCTTCACTGACCCCGTGTTTGGAAGCAGAGGTAGGAACCACTAGGACATTATGAGCAGAGTAAATGGGGAATCAGGGTTTCAACCCTAATCCAACTCCTAGAGCACCTGCCTGGGTTTTAAAGGTGTGGTGGGAACCTGTTGGTGAAAGGGCTTGAATAGGATTTGGGACTCAGAGGTCACATTTGGGTCTTCTCTTTATTCAAGAAGAGAGAATGACTGCTTGTGTTCTTGCCAGTTCCCAACAGGATGTTGTCTTCTCAGCTTTGTTGCAGGGCTGGAGGATTTGTGGAGAGAAAGAATAAATGAGGAGAGCATTTGGGGTTATATGTGGTTTAGTGGTCATTATGCTGGTGCTGGGTTGACAGGTGGACTTGATGATCTTGAGTGTCTCTTCAAATCTTGATGATTCTTGGATTCCATGCTGGTGTATGTTTTTGCATGCAAGCTTTGTGACATGTGACACTGTGTACCTGCTCACACAAAGTGAGTATTGGTCTCCTGTACAACTTGTTTTATTAAGGTGAGTTTGAAGAAGCAGGGCTAGATGAGCATGTGATTACAGACTGTGAGCTGAGACAACCCTGTCTCTGAAATAAAAGAAAGCATGGCTGGCCTTCCTGAATTTTTACCATTCATTTGGGTACTTTGCTCCCAATACATTCCAGTTAAGCTCTGAATAGAAATGGGAATTAAGAGTTACACGATTCTCTGCTTCTTGTTTATTTTGGCAGGGCGTACTTCTTTCAATCTGTTTTTTGCTTATATTACTCACCATTGTATTTCATTATTCATTTTCCTTAACACTGAGAGTGACTATGATTTTTATCTGGGCTTGCATTTTTGTGAAACAAAACTGCTTATTGTTTTTAATCACTGACCATGTTATATGCTTTATAGCTGTTGTGGCAGTGGAAAACATCTAAGTAAACTGTAGCATATACATTGTGGAGTTACAGGCTTAGGGGCTGGGTGCTTTTGAACTGGCGTCAGTCCATCTTTTAATGTTAAGGGGCTTCTTTCCACCCCTCTTGATGCCAGCCTCTGCTGATTCTTCTCATATAAATACTGTCTCTGGCATGGGTTTATGAGTCCATGGATTTTCTTTCAATGTAGTAGAGTTCATGAAGATTATATTTAAGACAAGTAAGGCTGAGATAAATTCTCCTCCTTTATGCTATATTAGTAAATCTTGGATATACTGTATCAGACAGACTGGTCAGAGAGAAAAACTGTTTAATTTGCTGATTTTCAGACTGAAAGTTCCCACTGTGCCCTCCAATTAAAATATTTCATGGAAAAATGTATTTTTCCAAGGATTCTTTTTTTTTATCCTAAGAAAATAAAACCAAATATCTCTCATTGGGACGGGGGGGCGGTGCGGGGGGAAGGAAATAAAATTGAATTAATGTTTTAAGCTAGAAGAAGTCCCAGCTGCTGCAGGGTAGAGGTTGTGAGACACAGCCTTGAACTGTGCTAAGCAGACATTTATCAAAGTGAAGGTGACAGGAGTTTTTCCAGGCAGAGAGAAAACAAGAGAAAAACTTTTCAATTTTTTTTTTTTCTCCCAGTAAGTAAATTTGCAGAAATTTTTTGTTGGGATTTTTTCTTTCAAATTAACTTTTTTGACACTGTTGAGAAACGAAGAAAGTGGAAATACATCAAGCTTGCAAGAATATATTTTTTCTAACATTGCAACAGGGGAAATAATTTATTATCTTCAGAACTTAAGAAGGTTTTCAGAGAGATGTTCCTTTTTTTAATTTTTGCTGTTTGGCAGTTTTTTTATAAAAGACGGTGCTCAGCAAATTGATTTCCGAGATTTTCTTGTATCACATAGCAGGTTTTACATGTCTGTTTACATCAGGAAAGCTTTATTCAACTTAGCTATTTTGTCAGTTAGAGGCAAGATAATAGGTTTAAAAGCAAAAGGTTTTACTCATTACAAAACTCACTAGAAACAAAAAAAAGCTTTATACTAAATAGTATTTTGTAAATAGCTAAGAGCTTTGATTGGGAAGCAGTGTTCATTTTCATTGTGCTGTATAAACACAGAACAGGGTTAGAAAATGCTGCAGGCTTTATGGGGAAATCAATGGCATTGATAATGTAAATATGACAAAATGAGTTTATACCTTAGCACATTTAAAATAAAGATTTGTGTAACTTCAGAGAACCTACCAGTTGTGTAGGTGTATTTTGTGGAGAGAGAGGAAAGCAATGAGGACAAGGATGGGCATTGAAGGAATTCTTAGCTGTGGAGCTCATTGGGCAGGAGCGCTGACAGGCAGGAGTCTTTCAGTTCCTTTCACAGTGAAGGAAAGAGATCTTGCTTAAATTCCTAAGGTAAATAAGGAAATATTACAATCCACATTTCCATAAGCAAATATCATGAAAAGTTAGAGAAGATGGAATCATGACCAGGGTTTTTCATTACTAGGGCAGCTGCTTATTTAGATACTGTCTATTGTAGATTTAGGATATTGCTTTTGAAAAGTCAGATCCAGAGACTGCTGCGACATATATTTGATGTTATGTTCCATATAATTTAAAAATTACTTCTGAGACAAAAAAAAATCCTATCTAATGTAGTTTCTTTAGGAGTACACTTTGAATAGCTGTTGACTTGAAGTACATATAAATGTATTTTTATTTTGTCTTAGTGTCCTTATTTTGTATTAGTGTCGTATGTTAAAATCTCAGCTTTGGTTTTAAAACATTGATCATGACTACTGGCCATATTCAAAAGTTCAGACGCGCGGTAGAGAGAATCAGTGTTGGGAAGCAAAGTACACATACAGAGACTCTAAAATAGCTTTGCAAAAGTAGGTGTATTTGGGGATTCTTTCCTAAATCTTTGAGAGAACATTAGCATAACAGAGATATTCTTGATTGTGTTTTGCCAGATCTGTCTGTAATAGTTCATGTAGTACTTACCCTGTGATTCTGAATGCCCATCTAGCCTGTCCTGTATTTGCCAATAATCAACATATATATGTCCGGTGATTCTACAGTGACTTAAGAATTTGTGCTTTATTGTGGTTCAAAGCCAAAGAATAAATACCAATAAAATGTATGCCAAGGAAAAAGCTTTTGAACCTTTATTAATAATACTGACATTGCATCCTACTAGTTTCCATGTTCTGCTTGCCTTTGGCAGAGCTTTGCCAACATGGAACACCAGTATACCATGTATTCTTCTAGTATACTTCTTCAAAAATTTCAGTTGAAAATCAAGCTTATTTCTATTATCTTGTGTGTGTTGCTCCTTTCAGAAGTGCATTCCTGATGGAATGGAGGGAAGTATTCCTAATGATTTTTTTCTTGCCTTAGGTAGAAAAGTTTTTTCTAGTTTTTCCACAGGCATGATTTAAGTGGAGATGTGATTGGTGCCGGAAGCATAATGTCTCTAGATACTGATTAGGAAAGATAAAGTGACTCCAGATAGATGTATTTTATCAGAGCTGTGGTACTATATATATCTTTGTACTAGGCTTTTACACTGAAAAGGCTGCCTTGAGATTTAATGGAGACGTAATCTCCTGCTGAAGGTTTTTAAGAATAGATTAGACTGATGTCCATGTGACTCTATTTCTGTGCAGGAAGTCCACGCAACTGTTCTCTGCAGAGCTTTTGTGTCTTTTTTTTTCTGTGTGGTTTACATTTTCAACACCTGTTTCTGTTATGATTGATGATACAAAGGACAGGTAATTACTACAAAGAGACATTATTGGAAGTAAGATCCGTTGGTCATTTTTCAGAGGGATAACAGCTCAGTTATTTGAGCCACCAAACTGTCCAGCGAGAGACCTGCTGCACCGTGATTTCACTTCCATGCACCAAGAGCTCCTCTCTCATTTCATTTCTTCATCACAGCTCTGAGCAGGATTACTGTGGACTAGTTTAATTAGTCCCAGAGGGAGTAAGTTATGAAACCTGTTTTATTTTCTTGCGTGGCTTCTTCTTTAAGGTGAGAGTCCAAGGACAGACTTACACAGAGGAGTCACAGCAACAAAGCAATGCTCAGAAGACAGTGGAGACCTGGGTGCCCTGAACCATCTCTGACACTGTCTGGTCTCCTAAATTCCAGAGGGTTAGAGGAATTTCCTCTTCCTTTGAAGAGCTGAACTCATGCTCATGCTGGGAGCAATGTGGGGGGAGAGACCTGACTGAGATGTAAAGAGACTTGATTACTATTTCACCTGCCAGTACAGGTGTGCAAGTGAGTTTATTAATCACAATACATCCAAGGCCAGTTACATGCTGGTGATTGTATCTGTTCTGCCCCTGTAGTGTATGGATTGAAGGTAACTCTCCTTATCAAATCAAGAGTTATTTTGACTAGCAATAGCATCAAACTATTCTCTCCCCTCCACATTATAAAATTAATTTTTATTTAAGTAGTTGAAGCCAGGAGACAGTCAATTTCTTCCCCCGCCCCTCATCCCTGCCCTGTTCCCTTGTGAACTGAAAGCAGTTTTAGAGCTCTTATTTGTATTTTTTTATCTGAAACTGTAGCATCAAGTCTCCTGTTTGGTTTTCATTTGCTGTTTTGAATTTTTTTCAGTGCAGCTAAAATACTTTCATTGACTGTAGTTGTTTTCATTTATTAGTGTAGAAAATTTTTGACCTTTTTTTTTTGACCTGTTTTAGAGTTGACAGTTTTTCTGAGTTCTGAAAACATTCCAAGAGGAGGGTGTTGTTCAGCCTTTCTCAAAGCTTTCAAACCTCTGCCCATCATCTCGGTTTCTGAGTGTCTTCTACTTAGGGAGAAGGGCAACAGCAAGGTCCCTGATGTATCACAGGCTATTTAAGTCAGGCACTTTCCTGTCTTTAGTGACTAGGGAAACTCCTGTCACACTGTGGATACTGCTATAACGTGAAAAAGTAGTGTCTATATTTTGTCTTGCACCTGCTACTTGACGTTGCTGTTTCATGAATCCTGTCATCAATGTCAATGTAGCAAATACGCCCTGAAGCCCAGAAGGAGTGGTTCTCTCTAATTTCTGTATGCCTAGACACGTTTTACTTGTATTATTGACACAAGGCATGTGTTCCCTCAAAAGACCCAGACCACCCTCTCTGGCTTTTTATTAAGGGTTTTGTTGGGGGGTGGGAGTTGGGGTTTTAATATTATTTTCTTAGATTACTATGACTTGGGATTTCTTATGACATGGGAAATCCTCTGCTAATGTAGGTGCTGAAGCAAGCAGAGATCTATATGAATTGAAAATCTGAGTGTGTTTATGCACAGGGAAGTCAGACCTGTCATTGTGCATCTGTTTTCCCTTTCCAGGATTTTGCCTGCTTTTTGCTCCTCTCCACTAACAGCTACTTACATTTGACCTTTCCTTCATAATCCTCTAAAGGCTGCCAGGTAGCTTTGCATGGGTTTTTTGAGTTACTTCCATCTCCCTTCTATGTATGGCAGCAGACATTTTCCTCATTCTGGCATAGAAAAGTACTTGAGCAACTGTTTATTTTCATGTCAAAATGAGTTTTTTCCTTAGGTCCAGTTAATGATTTAACAAATCAGCTCCCAAACAATTATAATTCAGTGTTTGGATTCCAAAACTCACCGAATATCTTGTTCCCCAGAGCTCATGCAATGCAGTCATCTTAAATGTATTATTAGTTAAAAAAAATTTAAACGGCAAAAAACTATATATGTTTTCCTTACAGTAATGGCAAAATAACTGAAGAGGGTTTTTTTCCTGACTTCTCCAACACAGTTATTTCTAGTCAATAGTCCAAATGCAAAAAGATTAAAGAATNGATAGGAAACTTTATTGGTTTTGTGGTGGTTTGAAAAATTCTGCAACTATTAAAAATTCTGTTATTTTAAGGATATTTATACACAGCTTGCACAAACAAGGCAGGCATCCACTTTGTACTTGCTGAAGTGTTTCTTTTGGTGCAGCTGTGCTGTGTTCATCTGTAAGACCTGCATCTTCCTGCACAGCAGGAGTGCAGTGGCCTGGGCAGGCCTGGGAAGCTGCTCCTTCCGAGCTGTTCTCCTTGCCTGGGTGGGCTCTGACATCGCCCTCCCTCTGGCTGCAGCTTCAGGAGCCCTGACCCAGCTCCAGAACTCAAATCCCATATTCTCTATCAATTTAGGTTTGGTTCTCACCCTTAGGATATGTGTCACCTGCATTTGCCCACCAGTTAATGCAAATCTCTTCATGACTGAGAATCATGGAAGAACATATTTGAAAATGCCAAAGTAGTTATTTCTTTAAAACATATATACTGGGGGATTAAGTCATTAAATGGACCAGGGAACACGTAGGCAAATGGAGTGGAAACGTCATGTTTTCTTATGATTCCTCTAGCCACAGGAATTGAGTAGCATTTGCCATCTGAATTAGAGCAGTGACCAAAGTAAGTTGTTGTTTTGTTGGTGGTGGTGCTGGTCTTGGGTTATTGTTCTTTTTTTGTTTGGTTTGTTTCTTTGTTGGGAGTTTTTCTGTGAAGGAGAGTTAACACCTATCTCACTGCAGTTATAGTCTATATTTTCCAACAGCATTTTTTGTTCAGCAAGTTGGGTCATGGCTCTTTCTGATAGAAATAGACCTTGCAAATAGGTTAGAAATAATGCCTTTTTCTAGATTTGAGTCTAGTTTGTAACTACACTTTTCAGATTTGTTTTCCTAAAAGACAGGGCAGCCTACTGGTAATGCGCTCAGCTACTATAAATTGATATATCACCTTTGCCTTCAGAATAGCTGTGCAGTATCAACAGACATGTATAAAAAATTCTATTAGTACCTGGCAAGCAAATTAGATAGGGTTGGTTGTTTGGGGTTTTTTTTAAATTTGTATCAGAATCACATGAGGTTATTGTGAACTGCTCTTTGATTAATAAAACTGTAGTTCCTGTAGGGATGCAGCTTTCTTTTGAAGTAGGTGAGATTTCCATCAGTTTTGCCTTCTTAGACGAGTTCCACAGAAACTTATGAATACTTCCTAGATAAATAATTTAATTCGTCTACCGGTATGACCAAATTCTTACTGTTGAAAAATCAAGAAATTGTGTATAGTGCAGCTTTTAAACTTCCAGCAGCTGAATCACTTAAACCTGCGTGGCTGGACTTTGTAATTCGTCTGTGTTTCATTTTAACAATTAGCAGTGCCTTAGCCCAGAGGGACTGAAGCTTAAGTCTGAGGAAGATGCACTAACCACAGGTTACTGAAGAGTCTGCTGGGATGTGGAAGAGGTGAATTGAAAGCACACATTTATCTGATGGTTGTGGGTTTTCTCAAGTGGTTGTGTTGTATGCACTGTCTGTTGCTGAGAACGTTGTTTCCTGCGCAGTCATTGTTTCCCCACAACTCTCCTGGTTTCTCACTGTTGTCCTGGGAAGGGTTTGGGTCAGGTGGTGCCCCTGCCCAGAGGGCTGCAGTGCTCCAGCCCTGTCCCTCTGTGCACAGCCCAACAGGAGGGATGTCCCTTCTCCTGAAAAACTGGCTTTGACTTCAGCCCTGCCCTTTTCATGCTGTTTCTTCTGCCATAAGCACATTGTTCAAGAACTTCTCAGAGGGGAATGCTGAAGCTTGTTTGCTGCATCAGAGGAAGCAGCATGTAAGAGGAAGGCTGCCTTTGTTGTGTGTGCGGTGCTTTGGCGAACCTGAACCTGGTGCTGTGGGCTGAGGTGAGCATCTATGAGCCAGATGTCACCTGGAATGTCGTGACTGCAGCTGTGGGATATTCTTGAATGATTATGGCTTTTCTTCCATCAGCTGCTGGCTGACAAGCACATAGAAATGCTGATTTAAGTCAAAGTGAAATAAAGCGTGGAGCATAAGCCATAAGGAAAAATGGGACAATAGTCCAAGGCTTCTGAATAAATACAGTAATCTGCATCACTGATGGAGGTCTTGTGTGTATATGGCTGAGGCAGAGGGTGAGAGTGATAAGAAATACCTGAAGGCTCAGCCTTCCCCTTTTCATAGTGCTTTATGTGCCAAAATCCTGTTTCTCTGGTTGAATTTTTTTTATCTTCCATCTGTGTTGCAGCTGGCAGTGCTTTGGAAGTTGCTGCATGGGGACAGGGCATTTCAACAAGTTTTTAGAAATAAATACTTCAAGATGGACATTTATAGTCACAGAAATGGCTAAATAAAACCAGCACCCTCTTCTTCAGCAGAGCAGCCCCAAGTGCATATTCAGAAGTAAATTTGCTTTGTATGGTGACCCAGAGAAGCGGCTGCAACCACAAACACTGTGCCACTGTCAATGAATGAAGTGCAGTCTTGCCATTATTGTGCTCTGTCATCAGAATTTAGCAATGTTTTCTAATTGGCATTCTCAATTACTTGCAGTATTGCACAGGCCACAGAGACTGCAGCTTGACATTTAGCACACAGGCTGGCTGTGGGAGGCTGGCACTTGGGAAATTAGTTTCTCTGGATGAATGAAATGAACCAACGAGTGCTTTGGTGAGGTCTAACTTTGTGCTTTGTGCTGTCATTGGTAGTAATTTTCAAGACAGAATTGATTGCAATCTTATAAGATATATTTTAACTTTTTTTTCTTTAAGTTCTGTTAGATCTAATTACTAGTGGTTATTAAGAAAAATGGCCATGAATAGAATTAGAATTACTATGAAGAAGTAGTTCAGAAATCTCAAATATCAACCTTTTTATCCATTTTTATTTTGATAATTGAGCTATGGGTCTGATAATAATCACTGAGATCGGTCCTCTTTTTATACTGTGTGAAAATAACCCTTAATTGTGGAACTTGACAAACATTCTTCCGTAAATGGACCAGAGACTCATTTCTCTTAAGCAAAGGAACTTGCCAATAAATGGGAAGTTCTTTTTGTTCTACAACCCTGTCAGCAGCACATAATCTCTTATGTCAAAAACCCACTGAGTTAAGTCAGTTTAAAGGATTTGTATGAATTTATGAATTATGTTTTCGAGAAATAAAAAGTGTCCTTGCATGTAAGTGACATTAAAGGAATATCATTCTTATAGGTAATCCATCTGCCCATGTATAAGGAAAATGCTGAAGAATCCTATTTTCATTGCAGGATCACTTCAAGCATATTTGAGAGTGTATTTTTTTTTTCATTATCTGAAGCCTAATACTGTAATAGTGTCCCAGAAATTATGTACAAAGCTTGGATGCTGTTGCACTTTTTTACTGCATAATTTATTAGTTTTTAAAACCATATTGGATTAGGGTTTCACAGGATATTGTCTATTAAGTGATATAATCTGAAACTGTTGCCCAAGACTTCCTGAGTATTAATTTTGTGTGCCACTAACTGTATAATTCCGAGCTAATTCCCTAAACCCAATTTGTGATGCTTTAGCTTCTTCTGAGCAACACTTCTACCTACCAAACAGACTTGTTCATTTCCATAAATACAAACTGAATAAAGAAGTACTGGAAGTAAATAGTAACTGGATTCAGCCTGCACTCCCTCTCTTTGTCATAAAAGTTGTTGGTAGGTGGTGTTGTGCAAAGCAACAGAACAATAATTTAAAAAGTCCTCTTTCTTTCTTTTCATGTTTTCAGTGTTAAAGCTGAAGTTTATATATCCTCAGTGTGAAAATGGCTTCTTATTACTTAGTTTGTAGAACCATGGTCTCATTTACAGAGAAATCTAAGCCCTCAAATGGTCTGTAGAAAATCTGGGATTTGATAGTATAAATGCTAAAAAAATAGTGTTAGTGATGACACTGCAGGTGGATTTCAACTTTGACCTGAAATATTTAAGTTTCGATAATCTTAGAAGTCATATTGTTCAATTCTTGTCAAATGTCAGCAGATCATTAGAAATACTTTTGTATTCTGTAGGCTGTGTGGTTCACTGGCAGGGTCCTAAAGAGATGACCTAATTTTTCAAATAGAAAAGTCTTTTTGGCATTAACTGAACCTGGAAGTGCTCACCACTTTGGAAAAAGAGGTCACGTAGCAATTTAATGTGCACTCAGGAGTTTGATTCTAGACTCTTGGTCTTTTAAATATTCATTGTGCTAGCCTTAATACATAGATGCCTAGGGAGTGATGTATGCATTGCAGTGAAAAATGCAGCAAACATATAAATTAGTAAGTAGTGAACAGATCAAGTCCATTTCTGAAAAACAAACTGATCTGCACAGCTGCCTGCACAGGTGTTCTTCAGGAAAAACAGAATGGGTTAGCAAAGGGAAAAAAGTGCAGCTTCTTTCACCATGACAGTTGTCATTTGAGTGCTTCTGTAGTCTTGCTAATGTTCTTGAGTGGAATCTGTTGAAGGAGCAGTGTATTGTTGATCTACAGAAAGAAGACATAAATTGACAATTATGTACACAAAAGGCTGGCTAACAGCCCAACATATTTTATCACTATGTGGTTTAAACTTTTCCATAGTGGAAATTAATAATAGCCATCCATCCCTACCTAGTAGTACTTCAGACTGATACAACACTATCTTGCATAAGTATTGGCTAATTAATTAAAAAACATACAGTAGGTATTAAGTGTGGGCAATAATGCTTTGCCTGTTTCTCAAGAATGTTTTGGATATTACTTATATTCTCAAAACCACACTGCAAGTAATAAGTAGTAAGCATTATTATTGTGAATTGAGTTAATTTAATATGTAAAACTGATGGAGTTGCATAAGTCTTTAAACACATTATGAATATTTCAGCAGTATTCATGCCTGTTGTGCCCTGTATTAACAGTCATTTGAAAACGTATTTATATATACAGTGTATAGACTAATTTATTGTGTCTTTTGCTGGGGAGGAGGAGAACTTGAACTGACCTCAGACGTCTTGGCAGGTCTGAGCTTTAGCTTTTTACTGAGGTTCTTCTCAGCCTTATTTTCATATGCAACTCTTTTTCTCTTGCCGTGAGGTTAACTGTGAATGTAAATTATCATAGCAAAACACTGCATTTTACATCAAATTTTGATTTTTTTCTCTCATTTTTTTATGTCTCAGTAGACTTCAGTGGGATGTCAGAATGTCAGTAAGTGGGGTTTTGGAGAATAAAGCTCTGTGACTCCAAAGAAATATTAGTCATCTATCAAAAAGAGTCTGCGAAGCAGCAATTTGAATTTATAACATGGAAAATAATTGGAAAATTATTTTATAGATATAAAGCCAGAACACAATGGTAGCAGGGAATCTTACAAAAACAAGCTGTACTGTCAGGTATACATAAGCAGGCTACCAACTATTCATATTGCCAAGAGGTGAAAGAATTTTTCTTAAAAACTCAATCTTAGCAACAGGAAATGTCAGAAGGTGTGCAGAGTCTGGGCTTTTCATCAATCAGAATATGACTTTGAGTTATAGCCTTGTCATGTGGCTAAGAAAAAAGGAAAACCTAATCATAGACTGTATCAGGCAATGAATCACCACCATTATATTGCTGAACTCTTATCCATCTAGTCAGCCTTATTTCAGAGAGATAAATTCTCACTGGAGCAGGTGTGGGAAAAGGGGATTAATATAACCAACATATGGCAATTGTACCTCGAGACAGAAACTGAATATCTTAGCTGTGAGTGCTGGGAACCCTTCCATCCAGGAGGGCTGCTAGTATCCTGCAGTGCATCAGGAAGAGCTTTGCCAGCAGATCAAGGGAGGTGATCCTGCCCATCTTCTCATCCTCATTGAGGTCACATCCAGAGTGCTGTGTCCAGTTGTGGGCTCCTCAATACAAGAGAGACAACCAGTTACTGGTAAGGGTCCAGCAAATG
>VXBB01011808.1:0-32263 GCA_013399915.1 Illadopsis cleaveri | reverse complement strand
ATCCATGATTTGATGGCAAATTGTGCTGGTAATCTCCCTCCGAGGGAGTTGCTCCCATTTTTCATGGTGGCGAGTCCTTTAGGGATGTGGATGAAAAGAGAAAGTGTTTCATTTGCTCTTTGGGAGCCGGAGCTATAGATCAAGGCCCAGCTCATTCCCCAAAGAGCAGAAATGGGTTTTTTCAGGCGAGAATTGAGGCTCTCCCCAGCGAAAACTAAAACAGTTATCTGCACTTTCATCCACAGGTCAGCAGCAGAGATTTTTCTCCCAAAGCTGGATAAATCCAGGCTGTTAGTGCCTTTCCTTCCCACTCTCCTTGGTTATTGCATTTTATTTCATGAGGGGGGAGGCCCAAGCAAACACTTCTCCTGACTTTGTCCTTGTCTGCTTGTAGGCACTGTTGAACAGAGCTGATGCTCTGCACCTGAGCAGCTTTGGTGCCTGGGACGTTCCCCTGTGTGCCATGATCTGGGTACAAATGCCCGAGCAGCTGGCATGGGAAAGGCTGGAAAATAATGAATAAAGGCTCTGGGAATTCAGAGCACACCCCACAGCCCGGGTGGAGATGGACACTCCTCTCTCATGAAGGCGGCGGTGGCCCCCACCCATCAGAGCTTTTGGGAATGTCTTCTCCTTCTGTCTCCTGCTGCATTCATCTTCTGCTTCCCTTGGGCTGATTTTGGGAGATACTGACCTCTCCATCTCCATCTTATCTTGGAATGCACATGGAATTGTAGATGTGCTGCTTAGGCACATGGTTCAGTGGTGGACCCAGCAGTGGCAGGTTGGTGATGGAATCAGTGATCCCAGAGGACTTCTCCAACCCCCATGATTCCATGACAGCTCCTCAGTGCCCACAGTTTTGTGGGCAGCCAGCAGAGCTCTTGGGCTGTGTTGGGGTACCAGGGAGATTTGGGTGAACCCTGGGGGTTCAGGCTCAGCTCTGTGAGGAGATTGCTTTGCCATGAGCCATCCCAGCACTGGCACTTCCCAGCATTGCACAGGAAGTTTAATTCCAGGCCTGGGGAACTGGGAAGGTGCAAGCCAAAACTGGACAAGTATCCCAGCCTGTTTTCACCACACCAAGCCCAGCACCTGGAAACCCAGCCAAAGGTCCCAGCTGGAACTGAGGCATGGCTGGAGCACAAGGAATGTGCTTGCTCTTGGCTCTGCTCCAGGAAGACACTTCTCAGCTACTTCCCAGCCCCTTCCCCTCCACCTCTCCAGAGCACCATGAAATATTTAAGACCCAAAAATGCCATTCAAGTGACTTCAGGCAGAGCCCCATGGACTTTACTCTTGACTTAACTTGACCTTGTCTTGGTTTCACCATCATGGACAGTCTTGGTTACCAACCCTGTCCCTGTGACCACTCCACTCACCTGGCACAGGTGCCATGGGACTGGGCTGTTTGTGTGTCTGAGCCCAGTATCTTCACAGATAAGAGGTTTCCAAAGCTGTGCTGCCCTCTCTTGTCTGTGATCCTTATGGACATAAATCCTAGGCCTCTGTCACCAAGAGTGATTGAGCTTGTCTGTCTCAATCTGGAATAATTTGTTCCTTCTGAGCCCAGGAAGTCCTGGCAGGCATGATCATCTGCTCAGGAGACATGCTCAGGATGAAATCCTTCCCTCTTGGAAACACTCAGCAGTGTCCATAAGCCACCAGCACTGGCTCATCCCTACATTCCCATGTTCCTCCTTCCCTGGGATGCCCTGATCCCAATCCTAATCCTTTATCCCAACACCACATCTGCTTGATCTGCTGCAGCTGAGGAAATGGAGGACTGGGCTGAATTTTGAGGCTCAGCAGCTCCACTCACACCCATGGCCTTGCCCTTTCCATCCCATCAGGGAAAGCCCTCAAATTCCCATGGCCCTGCAGGGCTTTCCCTGCTGGCACCTGGAGAGTTGCTCTGCCCAAGCTGTGGGATGAATGAGCTTTTCCTGGGAGAAGTCCCCTCTGCAGAGTCCCCCACTCCCCCGGCCCCTCAGAGCTGAGCTGAAGTGTGTTTTATTGTTTGTCACCCGAAGCACTTGAAAAAATTACACAAATCCATCAAAGTAATGAATCTTCTCAGCAGAGGCAAACAGACAGAGACAGGCAGGCGCTGAGCTGAGCCCAGGCAGCTTTCAAAATTAATACCAGAGAAATGGTGCCCTTTTTGTCATCCTTTTGGGGGTCTGGGTGAGGGGACACGCAGGTGACGGCTTTCCACAGGGGACATGTCCTCCTCCAAGTGCTGTCACCCTCCTGGTGTCCCATGACAGCAGCATCTGGCAGCTCTGGGAATGATGGAGAGACACCACGGGTGATGCTGCCTTACACTGATGAGTGCAGACAGGGCACTTAGGGAACAGCTGGATTTTTGGGAGTGCCAAAGCCTCATCCTCTTCCTCCAGCCAGCCTTAAGTGGCTCCCTGCAGCCCTCTGGGCTCTCCCTGCAGTGTGTCTGTGCCTGAGCAAGCTTCTGAAGTCCTGAAGGGAGAGGCTGCTGTTGCTGCCAGGCCTGTGCACAGCTTGTCACATCCTGGGCTCCATAAATAATAAATGGTGGTGTTCCTGGCTCCTCCAAGCTTTCATTTTGTTTCCAGGGGCAATATATCTACCTGTCTATCTATTTCCATATGTACATTTGGTGTGTGTGTATAAAGACAGATGTATATATACATATACGCAGATTTGAAGGTTGATGATCTCGGAGGTCTTTTCCAACCTTAATGATTTTTTGTTGTTTCATTTATCATGTCTCATTCATTACATGGTATTTCAGGTATATATTACCACTCTATGGGCTCAGAAGGGACAGGACTGTGACCATTGTGCTGGATGGTTTTGCATCAAGTGCATCCCAGCTCCTCTGCTCCTGTTCCATCCCTATATCCACACCCACATCCCAGTTAAATCCCATCACCCTGCATTTGCTCCCTCCTCTGAAGCCCCAGCCCTTCAGTCCAGCTGTTGCAATGAGAAGATACTCAAAACTGTTTTGTTTTGTTTGTGTTTTTTTCCCAAAATGTCCTGTCGTGGGGACAAAGAATTAGGAATGTGGCATTTCACCAAGGACCACAGTCCTGCTCCTTCAGCCAAGCACAAGGAAGGGAAGCAGCAGAAAGCAAATTGCTCTGGAGCACCAGAATCCCTCTGTTGTTCCAGCCTCTCCCATCCTGAGGGGTTTTTAATATTTATGAGTCCACAAAGCAGCGGCTGCACCAGTGCCTGCAGGGCCTGCCCTTGCCCCGAGGAGAGGAGTGGGGATGGAGAGTGGGAAGGAAGATGGATGGAGCCGGAATTGTCTCCAATTTATGGGGCTCTGCGCTGCCTGCTGCCGTACGTCTCCAAGAAATGACACCACGACTTCAGGAGCAGAGATTAATCTGAGCCGGCAGGAGAAGGACAAAACAAATCATCCACTGCAGGAATCTCATTCAGGGCCTGTTGGGAAGAGCCCTGGGATGAATGGCTTTTGTGAAGACCACACCAGCACATGGGTTTTGCACCTTTTCTCTGTTTTCCTGCAAGCTGAGGTCTGTGAGGTGTGGGGTGGAGGCAATCCTGGGGCGCTTTTGGCTGCACAGGAGCTGTTGCTCCACACAAAACACTTGGGGTGGGAAGGGCTAGGGCTGGAAGAAACTCAGACCTGTGGTAGGAGAGCATGGAGAGCTGGAAGCTGAAAATCCACAGTGATCTGTGTGCACAGGGAGAGGTGGGATCACCCTGAGGGCATCAAAGTCCTCTTTATTAACCATGAGTTCAGCTGTAGGCCAGGGACAAGGATCAGGGTGGGAAGAAGGGGTTGGCATCCTCTGGAATTACAAAAAACTCTGGAGGAGATGGGTGCACATCCTGTACCACCATGGCTGGGGGACCAGGGGGTCACAGACAGACATCAAGCCATCAGAATTGGGAATTCCAGGAGCAGCTGCTGCCCCTTCATCACCACAGCACCACCTCAGACAGCTCCCACCCCCTCAGATTTGGGTGCTGAGACTCTCCTGAAAGGGCCCAGCTGGGCTTCATCCTCATCCAACCACAGAAAAGCCCATCCTTTAGCAATAAAAGCACAAATCCAGGAACTGGGAGAAGTGAGCAGTGTGATGGCAGCCTGCAAACCCAGATGGGGACCTGCAGCACGCCCTGCAGCCTTTCCCTTTCCTTCCTCCATCCAACCCAACCCAGTGCCACTGCAAACAGCCCTCATCCTTCCCAAGGAGTCCAGCAGGTCAGGAGCAATACCAGCACAATTCCAGCTGTATCTCAGATTGATACAGAATCGATTGGATTGATTTTTTTATTTTTTTATTTTTTTTAAAGGTGCAGCCTTGGAATAGCTGAGACTGGAAGGTGCAGCTCAGCTTGTACTTCCCCCAAACAATTTGTCAGGCCCCACTGTAGGAGCTTAATGACGGCTGTAATTTATGGCTGACACACCATATTTATCACCTCAGCATCCTCTCCTCTTCCTTCTCTCCCTCGGCCTCGTTAGGGGTGGCATCAATAATGTTTATTGTAGCTTTTAATTTTTTATCGTTGCTATTCTTACCTGTGCTGCTGGAGATGAAGAGAGGCATTAGGAGCAGGCAGAGCCTTTGAGATGTGTTCCAGGGGAAATGATGGATTTTGGATCTGGGAAATCCTTCTGGAATTTCACATGCGGTGAGTGGGGGAAAAATCGGGTGTTCTTCCCAAAAACTCACCCTCCCATTCCCACTGACTCTGTGCATGCTCAGCACTCTCACATTGTGGAATGTCCTCCAAAATCCCCCAAAACTGTGCTTCTGGCCCTACCCTGGGGCCAGGCAGCTCCCGTGATTCCCACCAGCTCGTTTTGCTGCTCAGTTTGCAGGCACACGGCCTTGCCATGGAGACACCTCGGAGTCAGTGAGATTCCCTTGCTCTTCCTGCCCCTTTTCCCTCTGCCCCTCCCCAGCAGAGCTCTCATTCCTTGGGAGATGTTTGCATTTCAGCCTCTTTTCACACCTGGTAAGTGATGCCCTGGTTGTCGATCTGTGTGTGTCCAGCAGTTCCTTCTCTGCAGGGAAGTTTTGGCTGCCTCCACTTGAATATTCTGGTTTTTGGAGTGGCTGACATATTCCTTGTGAGGAGTGAAGGGTTTATCCCAGGCACTTCATCTACACCCATTGCCATGCAGCCCCTGGGTGCCCCAGCTCTGCCCCCGCCTCATTTACAGAGTACAAGGCACCGAGCTGTGCCCCTAAAAATGTCTGAAACCCATCCCACCTGGCATTTTCCCCTTTCCCCCTCCACATTTTCTGCCTGTTTACCCTTGAGGGAAGAGGTTGCAGTGGGTTTTGCAAACTGCCAGGACGGGGTTGGATGGGCTTGGAGCAGCCTGGCAGAGTGGAAAGTGTCCCTGCCATGGCCAGGAGTGGAATGAGACAACATTTAAGGTCTCTTCTAACCCAAACCATTCCGGGATTTTACGATCAACAGTTCCCAAAGGGGAATTTTTTCCCCCCCACCTCTTTCCAGACATGAATAATTCCCAAGCCAATGGTTGTTTTAGCATCATTACAGGAGCCTCTCAGACGAGTTGGTCGTTTACAGATTAGACAGACGTTACCTACATTGTTCATAACCGATTATGGGATTGACAGTTTGGCTTCCACCCAAAATCCAGAGTCCCAATTTAGCCTAATTGGAACAGAGCAGCAGAGCAGGCTGGGGGAGGGGAGAGTGACTGCTGACAATTTAGTTAACGTTGATTTTATTGATCCCTGAAAAGCCTCTGATGTTGCAGGTTCCTCTTTATAGGGCAATAAAGTTTATAGCTGGGATGGTCCCAGGGGAGTAACAGCTCTGTGTCTCCAGCTGCTCTGAGGTGATCACTGCCAGCCCCAGCCCAAATTTGCTGAGGAATCATCAGAATTCAAGCAAAAAACCCCCCAAAATTCTGTTCAGGTCTTGGAATCAAAATGCTAAAAAAACAAGGATGACCAAATTAAAAGATAATCCCTCCCAAATGTAGGATTATTGTGTTTAAAAAGCCTTTTAATTATTCTTATTCTACTCTAATTCTATTTTTCTAGACTCTTCTTTTTCTATTCTATTCTATTTCTGTTTATTTTATATCCTGTTCTATTCTATTATATTCTGTTCTGTTCTATTCTTTTTTCTTCCATTTTGTTCAATTTCATTCCCGTTCTTCTGTTTGTTTGTTTCTTCTATTTCTTCCTTCTTATTTTGTCCCACAAAATGTTGCAATTGCTGCTGTCCACCTTTAATATATTCCCAGCCTTTCCTGTATTTATCCTCGTGAGACCTCTCTGATGTAGCCTGGGATCCCTCTCTGATGTGGGCTGGAATTTGTGCCTCTAAAAGCNAAAAAAAAAAAACAAAACAAAAAAAACAAAAAAACAAAAAAAAAACAAAAAAAAAACAACAAAAAACCCACAAAAATCAAGACATTTGTCCAGAGCAATAAAATAAAAACATGGAAGGTGCAAGATAGATCCTGGACCCAGCACTACTGGTGGAATACTGAAGTTTTTGTCAGATCCAGGGCCACTGGCTGCTACAATTCCAATTAAAGGCACCTGCTGTGGCATAGGAGGGGCAGCTGGAGCAGAGGTAGCCCTCAGACATGCAGCAGAGATCCCAGCAAAGCAAATATCTGAGCAAGCCCCAAGCAGGCAGGGATCTGAGTGCTTTTCCTCTCCCAACCCTTTGCTCCAAACTCTGACCACGGGATTCTCCCTGATGTGCTGGCAGAGCTCTGGTTCCAGGCCTGTGGCTTTGAGCTCATTTGTCAAACGCAGGGATCTCTATGAAAGGCTGTTAGCAGAGCATTTACTTCCCATTCCTCATCCTCTGCTGTCATCACCTCCCAAGATTAATTAAGGAAAAAAAGAAAAGACATCTTGTCTCTCCTTTGTTTCCCCATTCCTTGCATTTTTTAACAGCCCCTTTCTCTCCATTCATGTCCTGGATACTGCTGGGGAGCAAACCAAGCAAAACCCAATCCTCCCCTCTTTCTTCTTGTGGTTAACATATCAATTTTTTCTGCCTCTCTGTAGGTGGAAGGGGTTGGTTGAGCTTTGTCCAGGACATCAATTCTCTCCCATGGCCGCAGCTGCTAAAGCTAAGCCAGGGAATATCCCAAATCCATTGGTTGAAGATTGCTGGAAGTGCTCGTTGCAGACTTACAGCCACAGTGCCAGGTTGGTGTCCTGTCCCTGAGTCCCTTTAGGGTCACACAGTGCCATCAGTCCTGCTCCCCGTGGGATAGCTGGGGGCTTTTGCTCAGGTGTGTGCTCCTTGTGCCACTTCCCTCTGTTAGGAACCATAACCTGTGTTTATCCTAGTGCCATGGGCTTTTCCGTGGCCATTCCCAAATGTTCTCTTTGTCTACTCCTGAGCCCATCCTGGTCCCAGCTGTGTGAGTGAATTTGGGGTAAAACCAGAGTGACCCTGGCCCTGCCACCTTCCCAGCCCTGCTCCCTCCTTCCCTGCTTAATCCCCATGTTCCCAGTGAGCTCCATCCTAGGACATCCCTTTCCACCCCTTTATTCAGTGAGGTGTTACACAGAGGTTTAGTGTGAGGTCTCATTCTCCCAGTCTGGCCAGTTCCCCCACTGCTGGCTGTTCCCCAGCTGTGGTGTGGGTTTTCCCAAAACCTCTGAGGGTCCAGCCCTTGGCAGAGAAGTGGCTAAAATCAATTAGTGAGATGGCAAGATCGAGTGTGTCTTGAAAAATCTAAAAGTTTTTAATAAGGAAGGAAAATAATACAAAAACAAAGGCAAAGCTGAGCACAGTACAGAGACAAGTCTCCTGCTTGCTACAACACCTCGAAAAGCGTGAAACTTCTTTGTTCTTTCTTGTTAGTACTCAATAGTTCAGGTGGGCTCTTTGGCCCTTGGCCCAATGAGATGAACAACAGGCTTTGAGTTACACACTTCAAGCCCAGTCCATGCTCCTGTGCTGGCACTGAGCCAGTTACAATGAGAAAAATCACAGAACTTTCCAGCTAAACTTCCTAAAATGTCTAAAGGTAAACTGAAACTCTTTCCCTATTTGGAAACACCGGCTGGGGGTGTGGGGGATGCTTTACTACACTGTGGGTCCCAGGATGCTCCCAGGGGATGGTGCCAAGGGTCCCTGTTTGTGGCAGGTGGAGCTGGCTCCTCACGTGTGTCATTGCTGATCCATGAAACCAGAATGGAAACCTGCAGGAAGGCGGGACAGCCCCGGGCAGCCAGCGCTCCCTTCCCTCAGGGATTCAGGGATTTGCCATCTGCTCTCCTGCACAATCCCAAAGCTCAGCCCTGATGTGAGTCAGCCCAGGAGGAGGAGGAGGAAACCCAGCCAGCTCAGGCTCTGTCCTTGTCACGGTGGCTCCCAAATGCCACCCTTGCTGATGTATGTGCCAGTGGGAGACACCTCTGCCCTGTGTCACCAAACCTGTGTCACAGGAGCTGCCACTGCTGTCACAGTGGTGGCTCTGGCTCCCTGCACCTGCAGGAGAGGATGAAAACCCTTTTTCCTCTCTCTTTGCTCTCCCAGCAACTCATCCTGAATTCACCCATCCCAACTAAAGTCTGTCCCTTTTTATTCTGAACTTCCCTGCTCTGCATGAGCACAACTCCCATGGCTTTTGAAGCCATTCATCACTGCCATCTCCACCACCCCAAGCCACACACGGAATGAAGACGTGGAGCAGCAGCTCCTCAGCTGGTGTAAATCAACATGGATCTCCCCCCACTGGCAGAGTTAAACTTCCACCCAGCCGGGGAGGGAACCCAAAATGCTGCTCATCGGAGCAAAAGAAATTTCGGCAGTAATTAGATCTGGAGCGTGATTACCCAAAGGGAAACGCAAAACAAATGTGGGTGACAGATATTTCCAGGATAACTGGAGTTATTAATGCTTTTCTGCAGCAGTGACAGGCACAGGGGATTAGTAGTGCCTGAAAAAGTCTGGTTTAGTGTGGGAAAAACCGAGGGCTGGAAATGAAGCAAGGAGGAGGCCATCTGCTGCTCGGTGAGCTCGCGGGGCCCTGCGAGGAAAGCTGCAGCCAAAACAACAAAAGGCAACGATGGGAGGCATATGTGAGGAGAAACACCGACCTGTTGCTCCTAAGTTTCCAGCTAAAAAGGGAAAAAAGAGAAGGAACCTGTTGTTTGCTGCACGAGCTCCTCCGGAATTAGCGACCCTGGCACTGCTGAGCGCAGCAGAGCTGGGGATGTTTCCAATTAAAGCTGCTCCTTCCTGCTGGCCTGGGTTGGGTTATTTGGGTGGGAGCGGGAAGGACCAGCCCTCCCTCTGTCATGAATGAGGGATTTAGGGTTGCTCAAAGAATCACCATCATTAGAAAAAATTCTTTTAAGATGAACTTATGAAAATACAACAAAGTGCAATGACAAAGTTGCTCCGTTACTCACTGCATGGATACAAGGGAAAATTGATGTAGGATGGAGCCAACGTGATTTACGCAGAGTCTGAAGATGCAAAAGGGTAAAGAGACCCTCCCACTGAGCCATGGGGTTCAGAGTACAACCTCTGGCTTTCTAAACTCCTGATGGAGCTAAAACATGGCCAAGCCCAACCTTAGTTCCAGACTTGGACAACAGTTTAGGTCTGCAGGAATTAACTATGTGGATTTCTGTGGTTTTGAGTCACCTGCTACGAGCAGCTTACCATGGATCTGGGATCCATGCCCTCTTTCCCTGGGGTAAGGAAGGATTTCTCAGTCCAGGTGGGGAATCTCAAACCTTGAGAGGTATCCCAGCTCCAGGGGAGAGTCCCTGGTGTGCAGTCAGCTGCAGAGTGGAGAGAACTGGAATTAGATTCCTCCAAAAGAGTCATTAATAGAGAGGTCCCTCAGCCTCAAGGAGCAACCTGGAATATCCCATCTCCTGGGGAGATCCCGGCCACACTGCCCAGCAGAGCCCATGAGGGCTCACCTAGACGGCCAAAATTGTGGGATAAAGTGGTTGGCTGGCAGCCAGATTGGACACAGTGGGAAGGGTGTGCATGAGACTCCTTGAACTCACAAGGTTCTCTGCTCCTTGAGAAATGAATCTTGGAAAAGCCACCGCTGTTGTTGTGTTAATCACAGGATTGGGGATCCAAGCTCTTAAGCACCAATATTATCTGGGTCCTTCTCTCTCTTTGGGGGAATTCTTGGCCCCCTTTGGAGCCTGTGCCAAGGTGCTGCTGGTTGGGTTGAGGGGGCTGAGAGCATCTCACACCCTCCACACCCCAGAGGTGCCCATCCCCTTGTCCAGACCCAGGAGATCTGCTCCTTCCAGCAAGGGGAGGAGAGGAAAAGGCATGAGCTGGCCCCTGTGTCCTCCTGCACAGCTTGGGCAAGCGGCCATGAGCTGTGTGGGCTGGGAATGGCTTGGGAATGCCATGGACTAACCCACCCTAAGGTTTGTTTTTTGGGTGTGTGCACTTACAAACTGCTCCTCAGCAGCCTGGGTACCCCAAACCACATGTGTTCCATCAAACCCATTCAACCCTTCTTTAAATAAAATTTTACAAGGAAATAGGGCTAAAACAACATTCAAATGAGAGACAGGATGTCTTTTTTTCTTTTAAATATAAGGAGTGCTGACACCTAGGAAGTATCAAGATGAATTTCTAACAGGGTTTTTTGTCAATATGCATAAAACAATTTGTTTTCTGCTCTGTGCTCCCCATGGATATGGGAAAGAGCCTGGAAAACTCCACCCAGTGCCAGCCAGATGCTTCAGGGAAAGCTCAAAGACAGCAGGGTGATAACCTCACCATAATTAAAGCAGAAATTTTAGCTAAAATTCAGGTATTTAATAGACAATCCAAATTACATGGCACCATCAGGGCTGCTGAACACAACCTGCTGCAAAGCCACTGATAATTTCATTTTCCTGAGGATTTGAAACATTGGGAATCTCCCCAGATGGGCTGCAGACCTGTGGCTCTGCTGAGACCAGTCTAAGTCAGGTTTAAAGGTGGATGAAAGCCCATCTGCCCAGACCCAGCCTTCCCATGGGAAGTGGGAATGCATCCCCCAGGCCTGCAGGGAGGGGAGGAACCCCGTGGCTTGGCTGATGAGGTGACAAGAAGGTGAGAGGAGCTCCTGGGGAGGTGGGAATTATCACGGCCCTGGGCAGCACCAGCACTTCCCATGTGGCCAAAGGCAAGGAAATGCATAAATGAGAGGGAGGGAACATCCCACTGGGCTCTGCAGGTGCCACCTGCAGCTGGGTGTCCCTAGAGACCTGTCATTTGGGGTATTCCTAACTTCCTCCTTGGACTTTTCCCTGTACCAGTAACCACCAGTAGCAGACAGTCCCACCTGCCACAGGGCCACATCCCACAGCTCGTCTGTGTTCCAGCTTTTTGAGACATTCAAGGGTGTTTGGCTTTTTTTTTACAGCAAATCACAGCCTGTCACAAATTGTCACTGTTGATGCTCTGGTTCTCTGCAGGATACCTGGCCTGGAAATGTGGAAAGGGAAGACAGCATCAGCAGGTTCCCACCTGGCAGCTGGGTTAGCTGTCACAGGACCTCCTGGATGAGACAAGGGATTTTAAGAGTGACACTTATCAGCTCTCTGTACTTTAAATGGGCCTTGGAAATCCCTGCAGGTATCCAGGAGATGCCAAAGCCTGGGCTGCAGGAAAAGCAGAGCCCTCTCCTACTCGGTAGAAGTCAAACACCTCATGAGCAATATCCAGAAATTCCTAAACTCCAAAACCACAATGATGAGAAGGACAGCCAGAAAAACTCCCTTTCCCCAAGTCTGGGAATTGCTTTTGTTCATGGCTGGAAAAATCCTCCCGTTGTTGCTTCCTAGCAGAGCATTCCATTAAACCCAGGAATTCCTCCCTGTCCCCACTTTGGAAAATTGTGCTGTTCCTTTTTTGACCTGAACACTGAAAATCTTTGGCTAGAAGATAACCAAACACAGAGGATGGGGCGTGCAAAGCTCTGAAATGCTGCCCTGGTGCGGCTCTGCCTAAACCCAAAAAAATCCCCCCAAAACCTCTCCCTGTTTCCTCAAAATCCTGACAGAGACAACTCAGCTGGAAAGATGCATCCCGGGTAGGAGCTCCTGGAATTCTTCCCATGAGAAAGGCAGATATTTATTTAAAGATGGGACTGAATCAAAACAGACATGGAGAGATGTCAAAATATTCCATAAGTAGGAAGAGAAGGAATACAGTTGTCTCTCTACCCTGTGAATGAATAACTTACATCCGGGGAGAAGCAGGAATGGAGCAAGTGGAATCAGTTCTGCTCCATCAGTGTTGACAGAAGGGAATAGCTCCTCCTGCCTCGGCCAGAGTGGATTCAGGCAGAGTAAACTGAGAACTGCAGGGGCAGGCAGCAAAGGAAAACAGAGGAGATTGCTTGGAAAACATGAGGAGGGAGAATGAATACTGAGGGGATGCACATCCCTGAACGTGGTCGCGAGGAAATGGAGCATCCTGAACAAAGTGAGAGCAGACACCAGTGCTGCTGGTGCCACTCTCCCTCTGGAACACAGGGGAGCCACTGAGTTTAATGAATTTAGTCCTAAAGCCTCAATTTTGAATGGCTGAAATTAGAGGAATGACTGTGGAACAGGGCTGGAAAAAAGATGATCTTTAAGGTCCCTTCCAACGAAAACCTTTCAATGGTTCTATGCTGTGGGAATGTCTTGTGGCAGACCAGGGGGATATGAGGAATTAAAGTCTTTTAATTCCTGCTTGACACCATCCAAGAACTGCTTCCCAACAGATGCATTCTGGAGAGGATGGCAGCATTTAGGATGTGTTTGCAAATCACAGCTGAAACCTAGGACCGAGTTTTGCTGCATAAAGATTTGTATAGTCCTGCCAATTCCCATGATAATGCCTTGATTTAGTGTCTCTTTCCTAAAGACAAATGTGAGATAACTTCAATAGGCAAAGTTGGCCTCGACTGCCACTTTTAAAAATACTTGAAAAGAGACTTAAATTAGGGGGAGAAAATGCAGAAAGTTCTCTAAAAAGGGACAGAATAAATTTAGAAATCAGCTTCAGAACTGGCTGGATTCTGCAAATGTCTAAAACTAAAAATAGAGGGGAACAGATGATTTTTTTTTGCTCTCCTTGATCAATTTCTCTCTTTTTTTCCTCTCCTCGCGTTGGGGTCCCCTCTAAGTTTACACCGAGCCCAGAAGCCTGTGCCTGGTAAACATTTTTGGTGTTATTTTTGTCTAAGTGACAGCCCTGGGTGGCATCCAAGCACAACCACAACAAACTCGAGTAAGCCAGAGCAGTGTGAGCACCAGAAAACCTCGGAGCAGACTGGGAGCGATGTCACTGCAATTCCTTCCTGTGGGACTGTCACCTGCAGGAGGTCCCCAAACCATCTCCAAAACCCCCTCTGGGAGTTTCTTGGCTGGGATCTGGCAGGAGTGAAGCTCTGGCACAAGTGTCTGTTCCTGCTGGAAGTAGGGATTGGGAAGTGGGAAATGGGCTCCTCACTTCCCACATCTCTGTTTGCACCTGGTGGATCTCGGATGAGGGAATGTTGCTGCAGCACCACAACCCAAACCACAATCCCTCGGAGATGGGGGAGGGAATTTTGTGACCCTTTGACTTTAGTGGTGAGGATGACAATGACAAGAGCAGCAGGATCTTGGCACAGCCTGGCTGCTTCCCGGCGCCTCAGCTGCTGGGAAGATTTCTGCTGTAGACTCACCAGATGCTTGGCATTTGGGAATAATTCAGCGTCGATCAAAGCAGGATGGTTAAAAAAAAAGGAAAAAAAGGAGAACCCATGATGAATTCATCCTTCACTGTGGCATTAGCACAGCCCAGCCCTGTCCCCCTCCTCCATGTCAGTGGTGAAAAATGCCTCCTCTTTTCCAGCAATTACCTGGTTGGGCTCACCTTTGGAATGCCGATCCTTCGGGAAGAGGCTGCGGCCGCCCCGCTCTGCCAGCCCTGTGATGGATGAGCCCTGGCTCAGCCCTGCTGCCATCTGCCACCAGGGTCTCCTCCCCGGCCCCCAACAAGTGACATCCTCGTTCCTTCCCACGGATCAGGGGCCAGCGGGAAAAGTGGCAGTGATGAAAGGGCCCTGCAAAAGTGGGAATTAGCTACGGAAGGGAGGGGATGAATGCAGAGGCGTGGGGTGGGAGGAGAGGAGAAGATGGAATGATGGAAGGGGAGGAAGGGAGGGATCACCTGACTCAGGCCCCTGTGGTGTAATCCCACTGTTCATGAGCCTCCTGATGGTTTGGTTGCCTGCTCATGGTGAGCCCTTTTTGCCAGGATGAGCCCATTCCTGGGATGTCAATAGGAAATGGAATGTGTCCCAGCTGACACACCACTGACAGCCCACCATGATCCTCAAGGCACGGCAGAGCAGGGAGCTGGATTAAATCAGACAAATGGCACCTCTCAAAACCAAAACTAAACTGGGTGGTGCTGGGCAGTTAAAGAAAACTTCTCCTCTGGGGCCAGGGTGACCAAAGGTAAAGAGGGCTTGGAAGCCAAACCACCTCTGGATGTCCCAGGATGCAACAGAGTCTGAAGATGAGAAGCTTCACCTGGAGAAGTTTGGGAAGTCTTTGGAAACCTCCCTCCTTCCTTAAGGGAGATGCAAAGGTCAGAGAAAGCCCTGCTTTGCTGATGGCATTTTCCAGGCTGGGTGGATCAGCTCCACCTCTGGAACAAGCTGAGAAGGACCTGGTGGTCAAACCCTGCCATATTTCTCAGGTTTATCATCAAAACCTTCAGCTGGGGCCACTCTGCTTTCAAGCACAATCACTTTGCAGAGTACTTGGTTATTGTCACCGAAATCTCACGATGAAATTTATCTTGGTAATAAACCAAGATAAACCAAGAACCTTTCACTTCCCAGCTTTGATCCCAGGTTTGCCCCAAGCTGCTCAGGTCAAAGGAAGCTGAAAGTTTGAGCTGAAATCCCTCTTCGGGCAGGATTTACAAGGGGAAAACAGGAGGAAAAAGGAGGCTGGCACTTCTAGAGATGCTCTGAAAACGCTCACGAAGCAGAAATGGTGCCACAAGAATTATTCCCCCCACTCCAGCTATCTCAAAATCCAGGACATTGTCCTTGCCCATCTGTCGGCTCAGCTCCAATACAGAACAAATCTCATTAACAGGGACCAGAGATTTAGGGAAGGGCTGGAATATGGCAAAGCCCTTTAAAACAGGAGATAAACCATCCTCTGCTCCAAGGAACAGAGGTGGTAAGAAAGATATAAACACCAACAAGCCTCCTGGGAATGCTGGGGAAAGGCCAGGACAACGGCACGTCAGCACAGCTATGTTGAGATGACCTCACAGCAATGAAAATAATTTATTGGGACTGGTGGGGGAAATAAAAGGAAAAGCTTTCCCCAGCCTAAGGGTACCACTAGTATCAGTGCAGTAATAATAAATAACAATCAATCAATCATCATCATCAGGATCCCAGCTAACAGAGTTTATCCTTTTTGGGAGTGGGAATAGCTGGGTTTACTCTGCATTCCATCAGTTTCCAAGTGGATTTGGCAATAAAGCTGAAGGTGAGGTTTCCAAACCTGTACAGTCAGGACAGCTTAATGTCTTTCGAGGAAAAATATCAATGGAAAAAAAAAAAATCACAATCATAATGTATTTTCTCTTTTTAAGTATCAATTTGGAATAATGTATCAGGATTTTTTTACCATTCTGAAACCACATTTTGGAAAAAAAAAGCTAAAAAATTCTTCCTAAAGTTTTACAGGTTTTAAAGATTTTGTCTACAAAGGGTGTTCTCCAATGGGCAGTAGTTGGGAGAGAGAGCAAATGGTACCAATAAGGGGAAAGTGACATTTCCCTGTTACCCTGAGTTTTAACACCTCTGAATTTTTGCAGCCACCTCAACCTTTGTAAACTGAACTAATAATTTTAAAATAGAGCAAACATCCTCCCCCTCCTTCCTCCTCTTCTGCTAGTGCTTTTCTCACACATTTTTCTCCAATGGAAGGAGACGGGTGATCTAATTTGACGTTTTGGGATATATTCCCTGCAGGAAGTGTGGAAATGCCACCTGCTACCTGCGTGTTAGATTTGATCATAAATCACCAGCACCCAGGACTCAACAGGATCTCCTGATATTTTAATGGCCATGAAAGGTCTGGCCACTGCTGGAATTAAAGCCTAAATCGCAAGTTTATGTTTTTCTGGAAATGCCAAATGCTGCCTGGCTTCTTGTATCACTTTAATTGCCCTTCCTTAATTACAAGGAGTGAAATCATTAATTATATTCAGTGGAAAGGGACAAAAATCCTTCTGCTTCAGGCTTGGCCCTCTTGGAAGTTCAGAATGAATCCTGGGAGGATGTTGGGCACCGGAACACGAATATTTGGACAATGCTCTCAGGCACAGGGTGGGATTGGTGGGATGTCTGTGCAGGGTCAGGAGTTGGATTTGATGATCCTTGTGGGTCCAGCTTGGGATATTCTGTAATTCTACAGTGCTTAAAACACCAGGTCAGTCCACACCTTGGGTGGCTCCTCTGGTCTCCTGAAATCCAAGGTCAAACAGTTGGAAATCTCAGACCAGGTTATGGATCCAGCTGCAACATCTCCATCAGAGACCTCCCCTCACCAAGGGCTACAGCTCCTACACTTCCAGGGAGTCCTAAAACACCTGGCCCTGCAAGGATGTCAGAGATTCTGTGCTATTTTGCTGGCGAAGCTGAGTGACCAAAACTCAGCTTACAGGGTTCAAACTGGGAAGGGAAAGGGAAAGGGAAAGGGAAAGGGAAAGGGAAAGGGAAGAAAAGAAAAGAAAAGAAAAGAAAAGAAAAGAAAAGAAAAGAAAAGAAAAGAAAAGAAAAGAAAAGAAAAGAAAAGAAAAGAAAAGAAAAGAAAAGAAAAGAAAAGAAAAGAAAAGAAAAGAAAAGAAAAGAAAAGAAAGAAAAGAAAAGAAAAGAAAAGAAAAGAAAAGGATGGGTAATGTTGGTTTAATCTCAAACCTGAAGACCACAGACACACCCAAGCAGCCTTGTTTGATGCTGGAAATGTGTCCAAGAGGGACATGACTTCTTGGGGCTGCAGGAAGATCCCAGACAGGAGATCCACTAACACATCTTGGGTTTCCACTACTTTTCTGTCACCCCAATTCTCCAAGGACGAGGAGGGGATGGGAAGTCCTGAGTACAGCTGTCAGTGCCCAGCATTGACATTGGGAGAGGAGCATCCTGACTGTCTTTGTGCCAAAGCTGGATCAGGAGCAGCGCCGGGATCCTCCGCAAGTCTTCAAAGTTTCTGCATGATTATGCGAGCAAATATTTGGGCAGGAAGTGCTGTTAGTCATTATTTGCAGTTCATTTTCTCTTATTTGTTCTCTGTCTTTTAAATAATACAAGAGAGAAAGCCAAGATGACAGCTCACAGCGTTCCCATGCAGGAGCAGAAACAACAGCTGGGTTTTTCTGCTAAACACCTTTGGTTGTGCACAGCTTCCCGGGAAATGCTGTGCCAGGGAGGAATTTGGATCTACAGCTGCTGTGGCACTGATGGGTCCCGGTCATTCATCAGGAAAATCCCCACTCCTGGCCTGTGCTGTTCTGGTGCAGAGTGTTTCTGGGTTTACATCCTGGGGCAGCACAACAGGAACTGTTCCCTGTTTCTAGGCCTCCCCGGATTTGGGGGCTTCCCTGCTTCATTGCTCTTTGGCACCTCATTTGGAGGCCTGATCGTGGCAACAGCTGTTCCTCAAATTCAGGGCTTAGCACCATTAATCACATCAGTAGGCAGCGGGGTTTCCTCCAGCAGGAAATCCAGGAACAGCTCCGGGCACGTTCCCAGCCAGGGAAGGGTTTACACTCATCGATGGAAATGCAAGGCTCCCTGGGCACGGGGGCACCACAGGAGCTGTTCTGCACCAGAAGGGCATAACTGGCATTAAAAATTACCTGAGATGCAAAAACACATCTCCAAAACTCCCACAAATTGCATTCCAGCCCCAGGTGTCTCCGTGCTTCCAGCACCTTGTGCCTCTGCCATGTACAGGGTGGGGTGGGAAGGTCTGGGCAGCAGCACTTCCATACAAACAACCTGACATAGCAAGTGTGGATTACTCCCTTTGGCAAACTTATGGCTTAGGGAATGGAGGGATCCAGGATCCAGAGGCTGGATCTGGCACCACCAGGGTCTTTCCTGCCCATCCAGTGGGGGCAGTTTTGTGTGGCACCACCTGAGAAGGATCTAAAGGTGTTGGAGAGTGTCCAGAGGAGGGACATGAAGATGGGGGAGGGTATGGAAGTGCCAGACAAGGAGCAGCTGAATGCACTTGGTCTGTTTAGTTTGGAGAAGGGGAGACTGAGGGCAGAGCTCATCCCAACCCACAGTTTCCTCCCAAGGGGCAGCTCCAGTCTCTGCTCTGTGACCAGGGACAGGACCCAAGGAGTGGCTGGAGCTCTGTCAGGGGAGTTTACGTTGGATATCAGGGAAAGGTTCTTCCCCCAGAGGGTGCTGGGCACTGCCCAGGCTCCCCAGGGAATGGGCATGGCCCCGAGGCTGCCAGAGCTCCAGGAGCCTTTGGACAACACTCCCATGGATGCACAGGGTGGGATTGTCGGGGTGTCTGCGCAAGGCCAGGGGTGGACTGGATGATCCTGTGGGTCCCTTCCAACAGATTTCATTGTTCTTACTCCCAGGACAGGAATGGGCAAGAGCTGTCTCCTCCCTAAAAACATCTTGTTTATCACAAGAAAATCTAAACACAAGAAGTCAGTTCAATATAAAATTGAAATGCCTCCAGAACCCCCAATTCAGAACATCTCTCCAAAAGGCAGAAGCACCTCAGGGTGGATATGGTACCTGCCTCCTTGGGTTTGAGCCCACAGAGGAGATCAGCAACCCTCTGATCTACAGCAAAACCCTCCCAAATCACATGAAACCTGTCTCCAGTGAGACATTTTTTGGCTCTACATGGGATATGGGGAAGAAATTTTTCCCTGTGAGTGCGGGGAGACACTGGCAGAGCAAATGCCCACGGAAGCTGTGGCTGCCCCATCCCTGGAAGTGTCCATGGCCAGGTTGGACAGGAGTTGGAGCAACCTGGGATAGTGGAAGGTGTCCCTGCCCATGGCAGGGGGGTGAAACTGGATGGGCTTTAAGGTCCCTTCCATCCCAAACCATTCCATGATTCTACAGCCAGCTGAAGAGAATGAAAAAGGACTTTGTTTCCATGGACAGCTGAGCAGTGTTTGTGCTGAGACCCAACAGGCCTGGCTGTGAAACCATTTCCAACGTCCTTCTTGAGAAGGAAAAGAGGAAAAATCCCAAACTGATCTTAAAGCTTGGCCCACCAGAAATCAACATGACCCAGCAGCATCCCAAGCAGGCTCTGCTCAGCAAAGCCCCCTCAGAGTTATCCCTTGATGTGACTATTAATAATACCCTGGGATCAAACCCATCCTTGGAGGAGGCAGGAAGGATGTTGTCAAGACTTGAGCAATTCCTTGTTGTCACTGAAATCCAGGTAATACCTGTGTTGTGTTTTCAACACCTCTTTTCAAGTTATTTTCCATTTCCACTGCAATAATAATCCTCGTGCCTAAAAATAACACAACTGGAGTGACCTTTCCATTCCCTGCAGATTAGCACTTGGTAAGGTCAGAGCTGCCAAAAAGGTACTGTGGCTGCCACCTCTGGGGCTTCCATCTGATTAAACTGGGATCAGAGGCTTGGAGCTGGACTCCATGATCTTGGAAGTCTCTTCCAACCTAGTGATTCTGTGATTCTGTGTGAGTTTGCTCCTGGGGAAACTGAGGCAGGAGTAAGGAAAATTGGCATTGCCAGCAGGACAGGGCTGGGAGCAGTGCTGGGGGTGATGTGCTGGTGAAGGGCTGAGGAAAGGACAGGAGGAAACAGCCTCAAGTCATGCCAGGGGAGGTTTAGGTTGGATATTGGGGTAAATTTCTTCCTGGAAAGGATGGGTGGGCAGGCACTGGCACAGGGGTGGAGTCCCCACCTCCGGAGGGATTTGACAGCCCTGTGGATGTGGCACTTGGGGACATGGTCAGTGCTTGGTCAGCAGTTGGACTTGATGGTCTTACAGGGCTTTTCCAACATGAATGGCTCTGTGATCCCTTGGGAGCAAATCTGAGAGTGATCAAAAGTGCCATTCAATCATTTTTGAGATTTTCTCTGCTGAGAGTTTGAAATTTTCTCTTTACCCAAAAATAGTGAAACTGTGTCTCTGAAAAGAGAGGCTTCTCTTTCACAGAGAATGATTCTATTATTACCAAAATGCCTTTGGTATCTTTGTTTCTTCCCAAAGCCACAGTTTGTGATGAATGGGCTTTGGGACAGCACCACCAGGACATTTTCTCTCCAGTTTCACCCCTGCTCCAGCTGGGCCATTCCCTGTTTTAGCTGCCATAAGTATCCATCTTAATTTTCTGCTTTCCACGAGCATTAGAATTCAGTGGGGACCACAGCATCAAGTGACACCTGACTTTAATATTAATGGCTCCTTTTTATTCTGGAGTTCTCTGCCTTAGCTGAGAGCAGAGATTCTCCATGGCAGAGGCCTCGTGCCCTGTTTGACAATGGGCTCCTCTTCCAGGGACCCATGGTAAGATTTCCTAAAATACCACAGGGACTACCCGGTAATTTTGGCCAGGATGAGCTAAATCTAATGAGTGTCCTGATTCCTTCCCCCCAAAGATTTTAAAGTGGTGCCACATGAAATGCCTGAGCCTTTTAAGGGATAATATTCCATTGACCCAGCACATCCATCAGGGTGGAGAGGGTGGGGAGAAGAGCAAGCTCAACGTTACTGCTGCAATTTTTACTCAGGCTGTAACTTTGGAGCTCAGATTTTCTCATTCTGGGGTTCAGGGCTATCCTTGAAATAAATTATCCCTGCAAAGAGCTCCTACAGCTTCCACGCTGCATCCAAAGGGTGGAGAGCAATCCATTAACATCACTGGGCAAAGAGACAAGCAGCACCTCAGGGGAAAAAAAGAGGGGGAAAAAAAAATCACAGTGCTGCTCTCAAGAGTTTAGATATCTCCAGTCAAATCAGAAAATCAAGGAGAGAAGCTGGGGGAAAAAAATAAACAAGAAAAAGAAAAAAAGATAATTATTGAGTGCTGCAACTTTTGCTTTGGGATTTTTTTTTTTTTTTGGTGCCATTTTGGTGATGCTTTCCAAGTCCACACACTAAATTAAAAAGAGCTGAAAGGAGCTCAGTTTAGATGGGTTATTGGGAAGAAATTCCTCCCTGGGAGGGTGGTGAGGCCTTGGCCAGGCTGCCCAGAGAAGCTGTGGCTGCCCCATCCCTGGGGGTCCCAGTGCCCACATCCTGCAGCCCTGGGAGAACCTCCTCCCTGCTGGAGCAAACATTCCTTCATTAAAATGCTCCATATTCTCTCAGGAAAGTCCCTTTTGCCCCAAAACTGCTTTAATATCAAACAAAACACATGCTCTGAGTTTGCAGCCTGCTCTGTTACCATCCTTGATGAAAGGAACACTTTCTCTTCCACCTTTTGAAATGGTTTTCCATCCCCTCGGCAAGACCTTGGGCTAGAGATAGACTGAAAAAAGAACAGCTGCTTCTTTATTTTTTTCCTTTTTTTGGGGCTTGTTTTTCTTTTTTTAGAGAAAAGAATTTCCCCCCACCTGTAGACTTCTTTCCCTTCTGCTGCATTTCAAGTTTTGCAGGTCACTCTGATACTGATCAGTGCCAAGCAGGGGCTGCCTGAGCTGGTTTTTAAGGGTAACTGGGTGATCTCAGCCCCTGTTTTACTGCCAGCCTCCCAATCCAGTCTGGGATCAAGGCTGCAGTGGGAGTTGTGCATTTCCCACATGTCCTCCCTACACTGATCCTACTCTTTTGCTTTTAAAGCATCCCCTGCTTTGCCTGTACAAGTGTGATGTGGATGAGAGGGTGGGAGAATGTTCCCAGCAGGATGGAGTGACCCCCATCCCATATCCACCCTTGCTGGGCACCACAGGACAGCCTGGAGCAAATCCTTCAATCCCAACCTCCCGGAAACCCAGAGGCACCAGCAGTTCAGGAAAACCCACCCTGGTTCCAGCAGGGAAGATGCAACCCCAGACATGCCCACCCCTCAATGCTTTACACTTCGTCTCTGGAGTGGTTAAACAAGTGTGGGTAGTTTTTTGTTATTTTAAAAATTATCAGCAGTGATTGAGTATGAAAGGACATCATGGAAAAGAAGGACCTGAACCTGCTCCAACAAGTCACAAAGATGCTCTGAGGGCTGGATCTACTCTGCTCTGGAGCCAGGCTGGGAGAGCTGGAGGTGCCCAGCATGAAGAAGAGAAGGCTACAGGGAGAGCTCAGAGCCCCTTCCAGTGCCCAAAGGGGCTCCAAGAGGGCTGAAGAGGGACCTGGGACAAGGAATGGAGGGACAGGACAAGGGGGAATGGCTTCCCATTGTCAGAGGGCAGCATTAGATGGGATTTTGGGAAGAAATTCCTCACTGTGAGGATGATGAAGCCCTGGCACAACTTCCACAGAAGCTGTGGCTGCCCCTGGATCCCTGGAAGTGTCCAAGGCCAGGTTGGACAGGGCTTGGAGCAATCTGGGATTGTGGAAGGTGTCCCTGCCCAAGGAAAGATGATCTTTAAGGTCCCATCCAACCCAAGCCAGTCTGTGGGTTCATGGTTCCCAGTCTCCCAGCAGGAGTGAGTTCAGGACCATGGGGGTTCCAGCAGGACTGGAGAAGCAGCAGCTTCTGATGAGGACAGGGGGTGTTAAGGACACCCAGGAGCCAGGGCCAGGGCAGGAACTGCTCCAGCCAGGCCAGAGAGCAGCAGAAGGATCCAGGATTGCCTGACTGCACCCCCAGCTCCCCGCAGTGCCCTCATTCCAGGCAGGATGTGCAGCTCAGCATTAGAGCAGCTCCTTTATCTGCTGTCCCTGCCCCCTGCCAGAGCTGCCTGAGGGCACAGCTCGGAGCCACAGCTTTGAAGGGCTGCCAGGAAACCCTGGGGCCTTCCTGCTGCACTGCTCCACCGGTCCTGGTGACATCCGGGGAGAGAAGTCACCTTTAATGACCACATGCCACACAGCTTCATTCAGCACTGCTGTGATGCCTCCTCCTCTCAGCCCGATTCCCACACTGTGGGAGCTTGTTCCTGCCTTTTTCCTTTGGAAACAGACCTGTTTCCCTTATGGGATGGAGTAAGAGCTGGCAAAAATCCATTTTTTTCCCCTGTGGGCAATTGGGATTGCTCCAGGCTTATGTCTTTGTCTGTTTCATCTCGAGCTCACATCAGTGTCTCTGATTTCTGCTCTCTCCATCTCTCTTCCCCAGCTTCATCCAGGCATTGGGATTCCCTGCCAGCCTTGGCAGAAACATCCCACATCCCCTACATCTCCTTGGGGAATGTGTCTGGAGAGCCAGCATGAAGAGGAGCTCCTGGGGGGGAATGGATCTCTCCATACCTGAGGGCTTGGGGGGATCCCTGGCTGCTCCTCATCCCACCCTGCACCTGGAACACTGCTGGAAGTGCCCAGGAGCTGAATTCCTGTTCTGACGGACGCTCAAGCTTGCCCTGCACCAGTCCATGGCTATGTGACATTCCAACTGCACCCCTCAAAAAACTGAGCCCTTACTTCCCATCAAAAAATTCAAGGCACTTCCAAAATGTTTTTCCCATTAAAAACCACCACACTTTATGTATCCGGAATTTCTCTCTTTTCATCTACTTTTTTTCAGTAAAGCTCATTTTGGTAGGACAGTTGGGAAAAGACAGGACCTTAAACCAGTCCACCACTGATGGCAAACACTTTTGCTACCCCAAAAGTAAGATTTTTAATAATAAAGGAAATTTTGTGCTTCTCTGCTTAAGTCCTGGCATCTCCCCTCATTCTGATACCACCTAGGATTTCTGTGGAAAGCCAGATTTGGGTAGGTTGCTCCCTTAAAATATTGTTTGTTAAACTTAATAGCATCTACTTTCCTCCTAAAATAATGTCTGCAGCGAAACGACCCTTCTGGGGAGCACAGAAACAGCAGCACCAAATAATTAACTGGGATAAGGAAGGGATACTAGGGAATTTTTGTTGTGATGATGCTGCAGAAGGGTTCTCCTACAAGTGAAGGGATCACCACATTGCAACAGGGAAGTCAAAGAATTCCCATTGTTGTGCTCCAGCAAGGCCTGGTTTAATCCCCAGCAGTGAATGGATACCCACCAGTGAAAGAAAAATTCCCTATTTCATGTCCTCACTGCTAAAATTACAGATACAGGAGTGATCCTGGATGTTCAAAAGCCAAGCAAAATAGTGTGAGAGATAAAAATAATATATGTGGCTGAAATGCAGGGTGCCTGAGGCAATCCTTGTGGGATGGAGCAGTTTATCCTGACGGAGAGGGGGAGGCTGGATGAGGAAGCCACAGCAGAGGAGGGTGAATGGTTTTATGGGCTTTGATACTTAATGGTCCAACTGCAAATGACATGAAAGTCCCTGATTTTCAAGGTGACTGATTTGAACTGTCTCAGACCCCCTGTTATCAGCAGCCACTCCTGAAATCCTCCCAATCTGTCCCTGGAGGCCTCCGGAGCCAGGAGGCAGCAGGACTCCAGGGCTGGCCCCAATCCAAACTCTGCAGGCAAAGGCTGATCTTGGCAAAGTTTCTGCTCTGCAGTTTGAAATCCAAGAGCTCCTTCATGCTTCCTGACCTAGGATCAGAAACAGCCTCATTCAAGAGCTTCTTTTGCTGCTTAGTAGCAGCTTTTGGGAATCTGAGGGATTTTTTTTTCCCCCTAAGAAGTCTCTTCTTTCTCTTTGACTGGAAGAAAGCCTACTTATTCCATGTCATGAAACCAAAGGCCTGAGCAAAACCTGTTCTTCCATTTTGCTGGGAGGACAAAGCAGATTTTGCTCTGCCTTTCTTTAACAAAACAGGCAGACTCCAGGGGTAAGTGGGAGTCAGGCCTGGCCCACCCTTCCTGCAGGAACATTCTCCATCAGGAGGGTGCCCTGAGCCTTCTCTGCACCTAGGGGCCTTCAGAGCCCAAATCCTTGGGTTCTCCAGTACCCTTGGGTGAGGCACAGGGAATTCTGGGCTCAAGCAGCTCAGCCCAAAGACCAAAAAAAACCCCCAAACCAGTGGGATGGAAATCACTGGAAAGGCCCCCTGGCTCCTCCTGTGCTAATTGCCAGCAGTCCAATTACATCCATGGCTCTGATGGATTTAATTGCTGAGTTGCTGAAGAGACAAGTGACCTATTATAGATCATTGTTTACAGCAAATTAGTTCAGAAGTTCCCATCATTCTGCCTGTCATGCTCAGGGGCAAACTTCCTCTGCTCTGCTGCCCAGCCACAGACTTCCCTGGCTTCTGAACACTCAGACGTGAGGAAAAGCTGAACAAAGACACAGCCAGGGCACAGCACAGGCTGGCAGGGCAGCAGAAGAAAGCTCTGAGGTGAAAGGGGCCAGAGAGAGAGAAACCAACGGCTCAGAGGGGAAAAAATACCCAAGGAAAGGCGCTGGAGAGGTGCTGGAAGAGCAGATGGGAGAGGAGGACACAGGAACTCCTCTAGCACAGCTCGAGGTTAAATGGAGCTGCTGGGGCAGTGGGTGGAGGAGGGATGGGTGTGTGGGGGTCCCAGGTGAGGGCAGATCATCCCTGGAACCTCTGGAGAGGGGAACTTTGCTTCCTGAGGGGTCTCCAAAGCAGTGCTGGAGAGGAAAGGTAAAGAGTCTCTGAGAGGTGTGGTGTCTGGGAGTGAATAAAAGGAATGTGGAGGGAACATCAGCAAAACATAAATGGGGCTGGGCTGAGAAGATACTCAAGGAGAATTTTGCATTTTTCTTGGAAAACAGGGTTCTCCCCACCCTGGGGACAGCAGGATTGAATATGGACATGTTTCCAATTGTGCAGGGATAACATGGAACACCAGGGCAGCATTATCCGGACTGTTACCTGGAGATAAAAGGAATTAAAGCAGGGGAGCACAAGAAGCTTAAAACCAGGCCTGCCCTTGACTTCCACAATATATTTCTACAGCCCCATAAAAAGATCAGGGAATTCAGTCAAGCACGAATAGTTACAAGCATAAAAGAATGGTGGTATTATATTTATTATTAAAGCCCTTTGAAAGCCCCCTTATTGCAGATGGATTCAGAGCCTCTGGGGAAAGTCAGGGACAGGATATTTAGCAAAAATGTTATTAAAAATAGAAATTGTTTCCTATGAGTTAACCTTACTGCCTAGAGGGAAATCACTTAGGTGGTGTTGGAGAAGAGCAGGCAGTTATGAGGCCGGGGTTATTATGGAAAACTGCACAAGGTTTCTGGAACGGCAGCCATGGTCCTGCTTCCAGGGAAGCAGATTCACCTGTGCCTTCCACCCACTGCCTGCATCCTCAGCAGGGGAGGAAGGCTTTTCCTTGGACCAACCCGTGCTCCCTGCTGCAGCTCTGAGCTCCAGAAGGTGCTCCCAAGGATCCACACTGCGTGGTGGATGAGCAGAGGGAATGTGGAAGGGTGGAAGCGTTCCAGGCCAGGCTGGACAGGGCTTGGAGCAACCTGGCCTAGTGGAAGGTGTCCTTGCCCATGGCAGGGGTTGGGACGAGGTTTGAGTCCCTATCCATTTCTCAGTTTCTCAATTTGTCATCATTCTGTATCAATTTATCAGCACTCTGCAGCCCCTCGTTCTCCCTCCTTGGTGTGGGAGGATTTGGGGCTGGTGGCCAAAGGAATGCCACCATGGTTTGCTTGGGGCTTTGGTTCCAGCCTGGATAACAGAGAGCCTTTTTCCCAACTGAGGCTGTTCAGCACCTGCAAAAAGGTTCAGTGATGACAAATTGGTGTTGTCTCTCAGGAAAGCTCCTCTGCCCCACAGCCAAAGGCTGCTTATCAAAGCAGCATCAGGTGTGATCCCCCTCTGCAAAGCTGGACTGGAGCTCTTTGAGAAATGCAGCTCCAGAGGCCATGGAAATGCCAGGGGAGGGCTGAGCTGATGGGATTGTGTCCTGTCCTCCTTCTGGGATACATCTCTGGGAAGATGGGCAGATATCAAACATTCATCACAGGCCCTTGTCCCTTTAGCAGCTGACATTGGTGCAGCCAAACAGTTTTTGATCACTTGAGTGTAATGTCACTGCAATCATTGCCTGGAATGCAATTTTGCCTCAAAAAAACAAAAAAAAAAAGGCAGGGAAGGAGGATGAAAAATGTGACTCAAAGGTCTCCACGCTTCAGAAAAGCTGGCTCTGAAGTTTGGCTGTAAGCATCAGATCTCAGCAAATTCTGTAAACTTCCCCCCTTCCCCCCCCGCCACCGCCTGTATTTGGACATTTTCCTCTCTCTTAATGATATTCCATCAATTACATAACTTCACGGATCCCTGGGATCAGGATTAGGGAGTTCAGCTTCATTATCAGTGCAGTTATTGTCCTTTGGAGACGGAGCTAATGGCCATTTGTCTTCTTCAATTCAATTAACAGCAACCCTCTCTGGACACCACGTCGGCTGCACTCGGTGACACTCTGGGACATCCCCTCCTCCACCAGGACCTGACCCCCATCTCCTCAGATGAGCTCTGGCTCCTCTCTTGCCAGCTCCCTGCTGTACATTTCAGCAGCACGTCAGGAAATGGCACAGTAAATTATCCAAGAATTAAACCGGGCAGAGTGAGAGCCAAGAAAAATCCATTTATCGATGGCCATTCCCACTCTGAAGTGCTTGAGGAGGTTGACAAGACAGGAACATATCTTCCCTGACCAGCCAAGAAGACTCTTCCCAAGAAGGACAAGGTCACATCTTCCTGCAAAAGATGAAGGTGGGGACAGGCTGAGGGAAGAGCTTCAACATTTTCAAAGAGAACGGAGCAGCTCCAGAACATCAGCTGTGACTTTTTGGCACAACTTTGGATCATGGAGCCTGTATTTCCCCTTGTCCTTGGCCTCTGCTCTAGGAATGCTCCTGTCACTAAGTTCAAGGAGCCCCAGCACATCCCTCAGTGACATTCCAGCATGGAAACAATTGCCTCACATCTGCAGAGATGTGATGCTTGGGGGTGTGGGTTGGTGGTGGGCTTGGGTTAATGGATGCACTCCATGACCTTGGAGGGCTTTTCCAACCCTAATGATCCCATGTGGCTCTCCAGCAGTGCTCCATGCAGAGCAGAGGGTGGAGGGCAGCCCACTGCCATAAATAAATTCCTCTCTGCTCCTGGCATGTGGCGATTTTAATGGAAAGCATGAATTGCTGGCAAATCTCTCTGGTAGCAATAGGACCTGACAAATGCCTGTCTAGAACAACTCATGCACTGAGGAGGGATTGGCTGATAATTCATGGATGCAAAGAGCACCTGGATCATTGGGAGTGGGCAAGAAATTGGGGGAATCTCCTGAGCAGCCAGAGCCTGCAGACTGTCCTGGAGAAGAGCTACCAATGCAGGCAGAAAAGGTGGCTGTGAGCTGAGGAACTGTGTCCTTGTGGGACTGAGCTTTTCCTTGAGACTCTGTCCATGGCTCCAGGAGGTGACCACCCAGCTGGTCTGGCAGAGGCCCCCCACTGATGACACCAGCACCCCAAAGTCAGCCCCCCATAGGTTTGTTCCTGAAAGGATCCAGCGTTTGGTTTGCCAAGGTGTCCTTCTGCTTTAAGGACAGCAAAATCCATCCCTGTGCCCCTGGAGCAGGCCCAGCCCCGCGCTGCTCCTGCTGTGAGGAGCAGTGATGGGATCACTGGGATGTAACAAGATTTATCACCTGCTCCTGGAGAGTGATTGCCTGCTCCGTGTCCTCAGTAAATAATGTTCTGCTGGCACCATCTGGGACACCATTAACCCAGGAGGCCGTGGCACTGTTTAACCTCCCGTGGGCTCCTGCAGCTCTCTGGCTGCCTGATGTGTCTGGGACTGAGAGAGTCCTTCCAGGGACAAGGAGAGGCTGGGATGCCACAATCCACACGGGGGAAGGAGGAACACGGTTTGCTGCCAGGCAGAAGGCGATGCCCTGCTGAGGAGAACCTCTGAGCAGCTCCACATGAACAGCCTTTGGAGGGAACCCACAGTTATGCACAGCTGGTTGGTCGTTCTGGCAGCAGCAGGGGTGACAGGTCACAGGTTTCAGCTGTGGGGCACATCAGGCTGTTTCCCAGCTCTCATCCATAGCCATGGCCATTCACAGGGCTGGAGACAAGCAGAGCTCTTCCCGTGTGTGATCTCCTCCCTTCCCAACCCACCAGCACAACCCACCTCAGTGACTTCCTTCAGGCAGGGCCTGTGCCAAGGGCTCAGGGCTTGGACTCATCTGGTCCTGCCTTCTCACTCTGCTTAATAACTCCTGACTGCTCCTTCACCATGTCTTGTGCCTGAAACATTGGATTTATTAATGCATTTTTAATTAGCAAACTCATTCTCCAGGGGAAGGTGTCTTGCATCTTAATGACCTTTGCTTTGAACCTTTGCCAGAGAGAGTTTTATACCACGAACCTCAAGCTGCAACCAAGTTTCCTGACCCTCAGCTCACAAGCCAAGGGAGGAATCTGCTCTGTGGATGCAGCCCCACATTAGTCCAAGCTGGTGGGAAGTTCCAACACTCAAGGTCCAGAAAACCCACAAAGCCTGTGCACAGTTAGAGAAGTGCTGCAGGAAAGGCTTGTTGGAGCTCAGCAATGGGGTTTGGGTGGGCCGAGGAGATGGGGAGAGGTCTGAGCACATGTCCTAAAGTGTGTGGGGACAGCCAGGAGCCAGCCTGACTGCTCTCCCCAGCCTTCTGCTTCTCAGGGACACAGTTACTGCTTCTTGGAGTCTCCTTCCAGCTGGTTCATGACCCAGTTACCCACAGAGCTTCTCCAGGAGGTGCCTCTTTGCAAGCCCCACCTTCCCAAACCAGCTCCTACCATTAGGGGCCAGCAGAAAGGCCTGGTTTCTCCTAGGAGTTTGTGACATTTCAATCAACTCTTCTGGATAGAGTTACACATTTAAATGCTGTGCTGTTCCCTTCAGATCTCCCCAGGCATTTCATGGCTCCCACATGATCTCGGTGTTCTCTGTACTCCTCCAGTCCCAGATTTTCTTTCAAACCAGCCGTGACAACTGAGATGTTCCAAGTGATCAGTGCTGCAGGACCCCACTGTCCCCAGCCCCGGCTCAGAATCCATTTCCTACCTCTGGGAGGAGCAGGAGTTGAACCCATTTCCTCCTCTCCTGTGCATTGGGAAGGGTGGGGGAACTGCTGGCAGCTTGGTAGTTTATTTCCACACAGCTCCATGGATCCAGACCTTCCAAAGGCATTCTGCAGCACCAGCTGTTCCTGGGTTTTCTGGCTGCTCTGTCACACAGGCTGTTATGATGCCATTTGTCCCCATCCTCCTCTGAAAGCACATCCCAGTGGCACATGAGTCCCAACAGCAGCTCTTTCCCTGCCCTCTCCCACACTGGAAGGAAACCACAGGGTCTCCAGAGAAGCAGGACCTGGTATGGAAATCCCTTCCTGGCAGAGAGTGGCAGATGCTGAGTGTTCCTGCATGTGCAGGAGGTATTTAGGCTCCACTGAGTCTCCTGATGAACAATCCCATCCTTGGCTCCTCTGGACCCCTGTGCAGAGGCAGCAACGTGTGTGTGGCTCATCCCCACGGCAGGCCATGCATTACTCCTTCCTGACTTCCCCATCCCTCTTTTCCAGGCAGCAAACTGAGCTCACCTGGCTCCAGGTGCTCCCCTTGCCATTCCCCAGCTCCTGGATCCCCCTCAGGCTCCCTGTTTGTCAGTGATTCCTCCTTGTGCTGCTGGGATCACTTCACTGCCTTAAGTTGTGCTTTAAGGACTTGGGAAGCAGCTTAGGAGCTGTTGCATGACCTGATCCTCCCCCTCAGCTCTCCCCTCTGGGAGGAGAAGCCTGAGCCTGGCCCTGACCTCAGGCAAGGTCCCTCACTGGGCCCTGCAGCGTTGCAGGTGCTCTGAGGCAAAGAGCACAGAGTTAGGACCAAGGAACAGCTGGAGCTGTGCCAAGAGAGTTTAGGTTCGAGTTCAGGGGAAANAGGCAAAGAGCACAGAGTTAGGACCAAGGAACAGCTGGAGCTGTGCCAAGGGAGTTTAGGTTTGAGTTCAGGGGAAAGTTCTTCCCACCAGATGTGGCGGGGCACTGCCCAGGCTCCTCAGGGAATGGGCACGGCCCCAAGGCTGCCAGAGCTCCAGGAGCGTTTGGACAATGCTCTCAGGGATGCACAGGGTGGGATTGTTGGAGTGTCCTGGGCAGGGCCAGGAGCTGGACTGGAAGATCCCTGTGGGTACTTTCCAGCTCAGCCTATTCTATGATTCCATGGAAGCAAGTGGTTTCAAAAGCTTTTTCCCTCCCCTCTTCCTCCAGGCAAGGGGGAGCAATCATTTGACAGCTCAGATTTCCCAATCCCTTCTCAGCCATGTAACCCTGCACCTTGTCCTCTGCAGGAACCAGCCCCGTTTACCAGCAGTGGCACCAGGGGCTGGCATCCTGCAGAGCCCAGCCAGAGGCCACAGGCCAAACCTCAGGCCAGAGACACTTCCCATCTCCCTGTCAAACCTGGGCAGCACGTACTGCAGAGGCAGCATTCCCAGGCCTCCCAGAAGGAGCCGTTCATTATGCCCCTTCTCCCTGAGCACAGTCCCTGCTCTCCTGCATCCCCAAGTGCCAATATCCCGTGGTTTTTCTGATCCAATTTATCACGGGGCTGTTTTCCCCAGTCAGCAGGTGCCCTGTGCTCAGCTCCTGACCGATCAATCGATCCCAAGCCCTCACAGGTGCCACTTGCCAGGTCCCTGAGCTCCAATTCCCCTCCTGTCAGAAAGATGTGGGAAGGGGAAGGCAGAGCCCAGAGGGACAGCAAGGGGCAGCTGAGCCCTGCAAGGGCTGCTGGGCTGAGAGAAGGGCTGGAAGGGGTGTCAAGGCAGCATTCCTGAGCTCTGCATTCCTTAGGAGCCGATCAGTTTGGCACCACAGCACCTCCTGCTCTGCCCATCTGCTGGGATGGAGTGGGCTCCCCTTTTGAGCTGGGGCAGGAGCTCTGCCCCTCCACCCCACAGCTCCCTCAGCATGTCCTGTGGTAATGCAATCCCTACACCTCTAGCAGGTGCTTCCAAAGAGGGAAAGAGTCTCACTTTACCTTTTGACATGTTAAGAAGTTAGCTGGAAAGTTCTGTGGACTTCTCTGTGCAATTGGCTCGGAGCCAGCCCAGAAGTGTAGATTGGACCCTGAGAATGTAACTCAAAGTCTGTTGTTACTCTCATGGGGCCAAGGGCCAAAAAGCCCACCTGAACTATTAAATACTGAAGAGAGACGACAAAGGAACTCCACGCTTTTCG
>VXBB01011807.1:244660-300810 GCA_013399915.1 Illadopsis cleaveri | reverse complement strand
CCGTCCTCTTACTGGGTGAGGCTCCTGCCACTCTCCCCCGCCCGCCCCCCACCATCTCCCCGGCCTCCCATTGGGCAGAAGGCCGAGCCGGCCACGCCTCTCTCCGCTCTGACTGGGCTCTGGCGCTGCCAGTTTTTCCCTACCTTTAAAGCGCGTGCAAAGAACACCACTTTGTGTCACTCGCGGCGCTGATTGGCTATGAGGACCAAGGGCCTCGCCTACGCACTGATGCGATTGGCCGAACTGGTAGGGGGGCGTGGCCTCGAGGCTGCCCCGCCCTTCAGGGGCCGCGGGCGGCGGGCGGGGAGTGCCCGGGGCCGGGGCGGGGCCCCGGATTGCGGCACTTTCGTGTTCCGTGATCCGCACGCGGTGTGGCCAAATCTCAGGCTAGTCTAGAATTGTTCTTCCTTCCTTATTTCTTCTATCTACCTCTTCCAAAGGAGAACAAATGGCAAGCTGCCGACGCCAGCCGAACGCACACAAGTGTCAGGTCAATGTTAGAGCAGAGGCAGGATGGGCGGTGGGGAAACCTGGGGCCAAGAGTGCTCCTTGCGGGACGATGACAGCGGCTCATGCCCCTAGGTATTGTTCTCCATCCTAGAAATCTAGCGCGTGGAGCCACCGTCCTTTCCCTCTCCGTGCACAAAGAGGTCGCCATCCCTGAGCCGGGGGAGGAAGACACCCTGCAGGTCATTGCTGCTTAGCATGCGAGCCCAGCATCCCGTGTCGTTCCGGGGATAAATTCCATCCCTGGCACTACTCCGTGCTGAAACTCAGATGCGAAGAGACTGCTAGAGCAGCGTCTGTGCACAGTGAAGGATTATGAAGACAGAACTGAGTAATGAAAAAAATCCTTCTGCTAAGAGGTTAAGTTAAATGAAAGTCAAGGATTATGAAACTGTAGTAGTGCCAGACTTAAGGTAATTGTCCCTTTGGAGTAATGCATTAACATACAGTCCTGAATTAACTGATCACAGGCCTATTTGTGTTTCTTTGGGGTTTATTGTAAGCTTTGCCTTACTCAGTGAGTCAGAACGTGCAAGTGCAGATGATTTATTTTGCTTATGTTTTCCACTGCCTGTTTTACAGACAAGAAAATGGAGGCCACAAGAAAATGAATCTGCTTTTCAAAAGTCATGTACTAAAGCCCACGTCAGAGCAATGAAAGCTTGCATTATTTGAAATTATTACTTACTAACTCCTTGAAATGATTTCTATACAGCTTCCTGCCTCTGTCTCAGAATATTTTCCTATTTTCACCATCTTTTTTTTTAGCTCAGCTGGTTTGTGTTAATAACACTAAAGTTGGAGTTCAGTTCCCATATGAACCATTGAGACCTGGACTCAGTGATTTTTGTGAGTCCCTTCCAATTCAGAACATTCTGTGGTTCTGTGAAACTTCTACCAAAAAAAAAAAAAAATCATAAAGCAGTGCAAACTAGGTTTCACTTCTTTGGTAGTTCTATAACCTCCCACATGCCAAACATTCACATCAGTATGTGTCATCCCAAGTTCTTATACCCAATAGGGGCACCATTGAGTAGCAGTTCATCTGATCTAATTCTGGTTTAAGAGGAACAATTCCTTTAGGGGTGTCTGTTTGTTCACTTGCCCATAAAAAGCATGCAAGCTGCTAGTTCAGAATAAAAATATGTTCAAAAAGAGAACTTCTTCCATGCCTTACAAAGTTGTAAATTGATACAGATATAAAGGAAGGTGGCACAGAAAAACTCGTTTTGGTTGTATCTGAAAACAGAAAGGTTTGTACTTTCCCCTCATTTATATTAGTCTAAAATGAAAGATACTACTTGGCCTTAAAAATATTTCCTTAGACTACAGCTTCTGTAACTACTTCCATTCTAAATTGTAAAGACAAATAGGTTTGACATGCAAAACTTCAATATGTTTTTGAATGCACAAGTATAATCCATGACCCTTAAAAATGAGATCTGCAAAGAAATCCATAGGGAAACATAGAAGAAACTTTGTTTTCTTAGCTTCTGCCTGCTAAACATTCATGCATCAGCCAGAAAAGCCCTGCCTCAGGAGAATAAGGCCCATTAAAACATGCACTTTCATTACAACCTCAAGAAGTTATAAATAATTCCCTTTGTTACCACTAGCTGTAAACCACTATGGAGGTCTCCAAGCCAACAGATGCTACAAAGTCAGGCCTGTATTTCCTTTCCGAAGCCTGAGTTTATAAAGTGCAGAAATGCTTCATTTTACCTAGAGCAGATCAATCAGGTCATGGCTGATCATTCATTGTATTGGGCCACTTGGCAAGGTTCTGATAGCAGAAGGACTACAGGAGTGGCTTCTGTGAGAAGCTGCTAGAAATTTCCCCTATGTCTGACAGAGCCAAGGCCAGACAGCTCCAAGACAGGCAAGTCAGTGATGGGGATAATGCCTCCGTGGTAACGTATTTAAGAGGGGAAAGAAAGTGAATGCACAGATGTCATTGTGGCCAGGGGGAGAGAAACAGCTCTGCAGACACCAGGATCAGTAAAGGAAGGGGAGGGGGTGCTCCAGGTGGCAGGACTGGTATTCCCTTGCAGACTGTTGTGAAGCCCATGGAGCTTCACGGGGTTGCAGCTTCCACCTACACAGCTTGTGGAGGACCCCACATTGCAGCAGGTGGATACCCATAAGAAAGCTGTGGCCTCATGGGAAGCCCACTGGAGCAGGATCCTGACAGGACTTGTGGCCCTGAGGGAGATCCATGCTGGAGCAGCCTGTTCCTGAAGGACTGCACCTTGTGGAAGAGTGGCCCATGCTGGAGCAGTTCATAAAGAATTGCAACTCATGGAGGTTGAAGTAGTTTGTGTAGAACTGTCTCCCATGGAAGGGACCTCACACTGGAGTAGCTGAAGGACTCCTCTCCCTGAGGAGGAAGCAGAAGCAGAAACAATGTATGATGAACTGACCATAACCCCCATTCCCCATCTCCCTGAGCCACTGTGTGGGAGGAGTAGAAAACTGGGAATAAAGTTAAGCCCAGAAAAAAGGGAAGGGCAGGGGAAAGGTGCTCCTAAGATTTATTTTACTTCTCATTGTCCTGCTCTGATTTTGATTGGCAATAAATTCAATTAATTTCCTCAAGTCAAGTCTGTTTTGCCCATGACACTAACTGGTGAGTGAGCTCTCCCTGTTCTTATCTCAACCCATAAGTCTTCCATTATATTTTCTCTCCCAAGTCCAGTTGCACAGGGGAGTGATAGAGTGGCTTTGGTGGGCATCTGGCATCTAGCCAGGGTGGAATCACCACACGACAGAGACAATTTAAGCAGTTCCACCATTAGTGTCTTAATACTAATGCTCCTGGCATTCTTTCCTTTGTACCAGTACAATCATTTGGACAGCTAAATAGCAAGGTAGGTCAAAGAGCAAGACTGTTTTCAATGCTCCCAAAAAGCAAAAAATCCCAAAACAAAACGAACTCCTTAACAATTCTTTTAGTTTTGTTTATTTGCTTGTTTTCCCAGCCAGCTGAATATCCAGATCTGGCTTACTACACATATGTGCAAGTGCTCTCATCAATGGCACAGGAGAGGAATAACAAAGCATGGAAGTGGAGAGTGGCAGTAAATGCATGTGCCAGTTTAAACACTGTTAGATTAAACTTGAAACTGAATACTGTTTCTCTTTTTTCTGAAGAAAGACTGCCATTGTTTATTCTTTTAATGTTTGCACTGTTTTTTTAAATTGATAGCTAAAATGGCAACCACATAAAAAAACTTAATTGTAGACTGTGAAAAATACTGGATAACATGAGAAAGGGAAGCCATTTACTTAGTGGTATCTTCTTCACTATCAGAAACAGTGCAGATGCGTCTTTGAGAAAGAATTTCCAAAAGAAACTCTATTTCCAAAGGATATCAGACTCCAGATTGCTAAAGCCATTGTATCTTTTGAATACTTTTATTCATCTTGCTTTGCTAAGAGACAATCTTGAAAGTTANGAGTGGCTTCTGTGAGAAGCTGCTAGAAATTTCCCCTATGTCTGACAGAGCCAAGGCCAGACAGCTCCAAGACAGGCAAGTCAGTGATGGGGATAATGCCTCCGTGGTAACGTATTTAAGAGGGGAAAGAAAGTGAATGCACAGATGTCATTGTGGCCAGGGGGAGAGAAACAGCTCTGCAGACACCAGGATCAGTAAAGGAAGGGGAGGGGGTGCTCCAGGTGGCAGGACTGGTATTCCCTTGCAGACTGTTGTGAAGCCCATGGAGCTTCACGGGGTTGCAGCTTCCACCTACACAGCTTGTGGAGGACCCCACATTGCAGCAGGTGGATACCCATAAGAAAGCTGTGGCCTCATGGGAAGCCCACTGGAGCAGGATCCTGACAGGACTTGTGGCCCTGAGGGAGATCCATGCTGGAGCAGCCTGTTCCTGAAGGACTGCACCTTGTGGAAGAGTGGCCCATGCTGGAGCAGTTCATAAAGAATTGCAACTCATGGAGGTTGAAGTAGTTTGTGTAGAACTGTCTCCCATGGAAGGGACCTCACACTGGAGTAGCTGAAGGACTCCTCTCCCTGAGGAGGAAGCAGAAGCAGAAACAATGTATGATGAACTGACCATAACCCCCATTCCCCATCTCCCTGAGCCACTGTGTGGGAGGAGTAGAAAACTGGGAATAAAGTTAAGCCCAGAAAAAAGGGAAGGGCAGGGGAAAGGTGCTCCTAAGATTTATTTTACTTCTCATTGTCCTGCTCTGATTTTGATTGGCAATAAATTCAATTAATTTCCTCAAGTCAAGTCTGTTTTGCCCATGACACTAACTGGTGAGTGAGCTCTCCCTGTTCTTATCTCAACCCATAAGTCTTTCATTATATTTTCTCTCCCAAGTCCAGTTGCACAGGGGAGTGATAGAGTGGCTTTGGTGGGCATCTGGCATCTAGCCAGGGTGGAATCACCACACGACAGAGACAATTTAAGCAGTTCCACCATTAGTGTCTTAATACTAATGCTCCTGGCATTCTTTCCTTTGTACCAGTACAATCATTTGGACAGCTAAATAGCAAGGTAGGTCAAAGAGCAAGACTGTTTTCAATGCTCCCAAAAAGCAAAAAATCCCAAAACAAAACGAACTCCTTAACAATTCTTTTAGTTTTGTTTATTTGCTTGTTTTCCCAGCCAGCTGAATATCCAGATCTGGCTTACTACACATATGTGCAAGTGCTCTCATCAATGGCACAGGAGAGGAATAACAAAGCATGGAAGTGGAGAGTGGCAGTAAATGCATGTGCCAGTTTAAACACTGTTAGATTAAACTTGAAACTGAATACTGTTTCTCTTTTTTCTGAAGAAAGACTGCCATTGTTTATTCTTTTAATGTTTGCACTGTTTTTTTAAATTGATAGCTAAAATGGCAACCACATAAAAAAACTTAATTGTAGACTGTGAAAAATACTGGATAACATGAGAAAGGGAAGCCATTTACTTAGTGGTATCTTCTTCACTATCAGAAACAGTGCAGATGCGTCTTTGAGAAAGAATTTCCAAAAGAAACTCTATTTCCAAAGGATATCAGACTCCAGATTGCTAAAGCCATTGTATCTTTTGAATACTTTTATTCATCTTGCTTTGCTAAGAGACAATCTTGAAAGTTAATTTTAGGCACCAGAATCACAAGCCATGATGTGTTTTACAAGTCAGAGGGGGAAGAGAATAATACTGAAAAGAAAAACATTACAAAGAAGAATTTGCTGAACATTAAGAAAACAGATAAAGCAGCAACAAAGCACAGTGCAGGGTATTGTAAGAAAATGAACAAAGTGGCTACAAGAAGCCCAGCAATCACAGTTCTAAATCATTTGCAGATATGAAGAGGTAACTGATACCCAAGTCAACACAGCTTTGTGTAATGCTTCTGAAAAGATTTTTCACCCTCAGAGTTACACTGAAAAGACCTAACGCCTGTCAGTTATTCCTCAGAGTTACACTGAAAATACCTAACGCCTGTGAGTTATTCCTGCTTGGGATCAGCAAACTGTACTAATTAGGGAACAAGAGGACCTCAAGTGGCAGAAAGCAGCATCTGCAGATTATACGAACTGCTTCAAAGCACTACCCATTAAACAGTTCAGCTCATTTTAATCTCCCCTCATGGACACATACTATGTTCCCTGTTGAAGTGAAAAGGTCTGTTCTCTAACACTTGCTCCACGGGTATATTACATTGGTCCAAAGGTCTTTCTGTAACATCCTGCAAACAAATGTCATTTTACATACATGAGAAAAATCATGTTTCAGGGCTGTTGATACTTAAATCCTTACATTCCAGTTATAGGGGCTTTTTCAGCTTCAGTTTAAAATGTTACATTCTCTTCATTCATCATGAGGCAACTCTAAGCAGCCAAGCTTGAGAGCAGCTAAGAATTCCTTCCTGACCCCTGGGGGTCCATCAAAACAACCAGCACCTCTCTCTGGGGCCACATAGCTCCTTCACTATCAGCAGAGGACCATGAACATTCCCAGTGTTCTGTTTGAATGAGACAGGTGGGAACTGATTACCTGTAAACTTAAGCTGCAACGACTTGTTTCAATAACATCAACTCTGGTTCAAAACCAAGGGTGTGTCCAACTTTTGCTCAGCTTGTAGCTGCAACACTGTTTCTGAAAATGGGAAACAACAATTTGCGGTTTTTCTTATCCCAAGAGGTTTGAACTGCAGCTCCCAGGTTTTGGAGTGTTCTGTAACAACACCGGAGTCACTGTGCCTGAGTCAAGGCAGGAATATATATGTAAGAGGAAACGGGAGTCCTCACCTGCTGAAGAATCCAGTACAATCACTATCTGAAGTTGCTCTCATATATGTTACCTGGAGTTATTTTTTATTCCAAGATACACACTGCTAGCTCCCTGATGCACTGCTGTCTCTTCCTGTACATTCCTATAAACTTCAACTGACCTGCAGAGAATTTCAGAGGATGGGGTTTTGAGTACAACAGAATATACATTACTTAGAAGTCAGATATATGTAATCTAGAACTTTTACCACAAGCAAAAGTTCAAACCTTTAGTAAGTACTGCTTATTTTATACATTTTTCTTTGCATTCCATCTCTGAATGCATAAAGATATCCACAAACTTTTTCTTTCATAACATGCTTTCTTATGAAAGCTGAGATGAACGGAGTATGATTAGAAAACTAAAAGGTTAGTCATACACCCCTGCAGCAGGACCTGTTCTAGCACATTTCTGTCATAGTTTGAAACAGTGATTGTGACTTAGATATATAATGCAGATTTTTCTAAACCACTTTCTAAACAAAGGATTAGATGAGTGTGTAGATGTAAGGACAAGTAAAGTTTAGCTTTAGTTTCCCAATTCTAACCACAGTAGTAGAAGTAGTATACAAACAGTTCACTTTTGTGTAACTATTTAGAAGAGAATATTCAAACTTCAGATTTTTTCACTACATGTGGTCAACATCAACCTTCCTAATGGGGTAAGCATGTCTAAATCCTGTTAAAAAGTCCATGAAAGTATGGTCAGAGACTTTGAAGATTACATACAGATATGATTTATAATCTGATCTGTTATGCAAGTCATGTTATGTTGTCTGGCTTCTTGAAAAAATAACATCATCCTGTTTTTTAATTGTTAAGAAATAGGGAGTTTTTAAGCTTTCTGTACTTATACGTATCATTTCTCGCATTTCACATTAATAAACTGTTCACATTACAAGGTATTTGCAGAGACAGCCTGTGGAGAATGTAAAGTAATGTGGCAAGATAATGTTGTGTGTTCTACAGATTGAAAAGGCAAACCTGTGGCTGGACATGCGTCAGAGCTAGCATGAGAGCATGCTGAAAATAAATGAGGATACTCAGAGCACTGTGCAACGCTGGTGCCAGTGCCAGCTGCTTTTGCAAGCTAGAAGAAAGAAGAGACAAAGGCTACTGGTGTTTGCAGAAGAAAACTGCTATAAGTGCAAGAAAATAATTTGTATCACTCCATAACCTAATTTATCCTGTCTTGCTGGAGAGTCACACAAAGAACAAGTTCAGAGGGCTTGTAAAGACACACAAAGCACCCATAGGTGAGAAATTAGTTCAACAATGGCTGCTTAATTGTCAGTTACACCTGAGATGATGAATACATAACCACTAAAACTTTTAAATGCCTTGCAGACATCCTCTGTCCACAAAGACCAGTGAACACTTTCACTCTCAGAAACACAGCTTAAAAACAAGGGAGCAAAATGATAGGTGACTAGAATAAAGCAACAAGCATGGTGCTGACAGCAATTACCTGACTCCATAGAACAAGAAACCCTGGGTAAAAATGCATCCTGTATTTGCTTACATAGAGAAACAATAAAATTGAGTACACTCAAGAATTAGAGGGAGTAAAAAAAAATCCACCCTCCTTCCTGCAACATATCCTATTCCTTTTAGTAATGGTATGCTTAGATATTACTGGAAAGACACACAGTATTAAATATCAACATCACAAATGTGGTTTCCAAACAGAATGCATCACTTAGATTATCTAACATGTTTCTCCAAGCAGGAAACATCCTTTGGACAGCACTGAAGATGTCCTTATTGTTAAAGGGAAGCTCTGCACATATACTGAAGGATCAGAGCTAAACATAAAAGACATTGCCAAAATGCCCTGAGAAGATACAACATTTTACATGTGCATTGTTTTACATGTGCATTGCATAACAGCCAACTCACTCTCTAAGTCAAAAAAGTAACACCTTTATTTAGTCCTACTGAAGCGTAGGGCTAGAGAAGAAACAAAGTTTTTTTTTTTCTTTTCCCTTTATTACGGTTCCTTTTAAATAGAAGTTACAACCAACTTTTCTCCCTTCTCAGAAACCTTGTTATGTTGAGCATGATTGTTTTTAATTCTTCATTAATGTGTTCATGTAGGTGTCTCATAACCATCATTATTCAGAGGTACTCTACTCTTCCCTTTGTAAAAGCATTGAAGTGTCTAATGTCCGGTTAATAAAATAAAGTCTATAAAAGTAACCTCTTTTTTCTGCAGTATTATGAACATCAATTATCTGCAAATTTAATTGTAAAACTCATATAAGAATAAAATGTAGAATAGCAGCAGATGTAAATGTTTGAGTCGAAAACGCACACACTTCAAACGCATACTTACTGCATATCTCCCAATTAAAAAATACACTAGTTCCATTCCTATTTTGAAAAACCTAAGGCCAAGCTCTTTATTACAATAGCAGCAATAGCACTCTGAAACTTCATGATACCTCCACAAAAGCTGAAGAAGTTGTTGCCAAAGCAAGTTCCCACCCTTGCTTTGTCACATACAAAGCTAGGTAGATAAGGTAGATAAGGTAGATAAGGTAGATATCTGGCTAAGGTAGATACCAGTTTACCAAGATTCATGCATCTTCCCTCCCTTACAGTGATAGCAGCTCATTAAAGAAGAAAGTCACCAATTATTACACAAACATTCACAGTGTTGTGCAGCATGGGAGTTGCTCATCCTTAAACAGTGTAGTCTTTTTGGCTGCCAATTCAGTTTCAAGCAACAAACCTTTCTTGTTGGTCTCAATAAGTTTTATTTTCTTGCTCTAATTTGTCCGTTTAAAATACTTAGGAGTGCTCATATGAAAGTGATGAATAGGCACATAATTATGTCCATCTTTATAAGATCCAAACCTAAGAAAAATATTCAACAGAGCAATACTGTTACAACATTATTTAACCCATGCAATTAAATCATACAATTACTACCCTACTTCTGAATGTTCTAGGCAATTTATTTCAGAAACAGGCCGCAACTCTATTAAATGCAAATCAGGTTCCATGTACCCTCCCCTACTAAGGGTATTTGAGTATAGTGGAGACAATTAATTACATTGATTCCGCTGCTGCTATAGGTAGTCTATAATTGGAACTCCAGCTGAAAAAGCTGAGTATTGCATTTATCTACTTAAATTCTAAGCTAATTTTTTAGTCCTGATTTCAGTGGAGATACAATTTAAACACCCATAGTATCAAAACAGTCAATCTTGTTATTAATATTGTACATCTTGCTTTTGAAAATTATGGTGAAAATTGTAATTTTCATGCCAAATTTAAATATGAAACTTTTGACAACTGACTATTATGGTAGACAGACTTGCAAAAGTAAAATGGAGTACTTATTCCAAATATCAGTGCTAAGTAATATTTAAGAGCAGTGCTATTGTATTTCTAAAGAAGTAGAGTTAATGAGAAAAAGCTACATCTATTCAAATAGGGTAAACATTTCCTGATTATAGGTAGACAAAAGAAATTAGGACAAGATTCTGTGCTGAAGTCAACTGAGAAAAATCTGAACGTAAATGTTAGCTGTAGGCAAGTTCCATCATGTGGAAAAGTCTGGGCAAACTCCTGCTTAGACAAGAAGCCAGTGTTTGAGTGATACATAAAAAGTGAGTAAGCTCAACTGTTGGATGTATATGAGAAAGTAATATATTCTGCATTATGCATCTTAGGAGTAGTAAAGCTGGTGTTACTGGGAATTATCTCTCCGTGGCAACATCTATCACAAACTTCATGACTCTCACTGATATTAATACTAGAATAAATATCTTTCTCCATACATCTCTTCCTTATGCAATACCAGTGGAAAAATGACATCAATTTAGAAATAAATAACTCCTTTACATTAAAACTACTCCTTTTTTTTCCGTCTTGACACATGCAACATACTGCCTCAGGTATTCTCTTTAATTTTTGCTCCAATTATATGGTATGCTTTAAAATGCTCATGCAAAAAGTATTTAATGTATATATTTTATTTGATATTCTAAGTAACAGTATATTAAGAGCCCAATCTCTGAAGTGCTGAGAAACATCATCTATCAAATGAGTCACCACACCACTTGGCAAATATACCTATCAAACAATCTCAGAAATTGCCTGGGTGAAATGAGCATTACTTGCAATTTATGCTGTGACACAACAGCCTGATTTTCCCAGGCTACATGCTATCAATTGAAAAAACAGAATTACAAATCAGAAGTTGTTGACTCCTATTCTTCTGCTCAGTTGGGTACTAATCACTTTAGAAATAATTTTGTTCCTAGACTTCTCTTTTACAAGATGCCAGGTACATCATCCCCTTCATTTCCTATGAGACACACTGACCTGGGATTGAAATGGATGTCCTCAGGAACTTGGCTGGGATCAGTGACAATTCTGTCATTGTCAACATAGCTATCCATGTCATCTGGGATTCTAAATTTGGCCATCTGGACTTCTGAATCACTTAAACCAGCATGAGAAATGCGGGCATAACCCAGCCTATCAAACATGAGAAGAGTCAGTTTGAAAAAATAACTCAAGACAATTTCACCACATTCTTAATGAGTCTATCTTTTTTTTCTAAGAGTTACGCTTTAACTTATCAACACAATTTTCCATTTCTGTGAATCTCACCTTCAAAAAACTGAAAGTACTCCATAAACAGGATCATAACACAACATCACAAGCATAAAAACTGAAAAACCGTAAGTGTTTGACAGTAAAAATAAGTTCTATATCTAAAATCCTTTTTTAAAAATTACAGCTTTAGAATATGAGTGCAGGTATAAGTTCACCATATTTTCACTGAAAAGATTTCAATATCCAGGAAAGAAACTCAAGCATCAATTGAATGAATAATGAGAAAAATTCAAATTGCAAATAGAGTTTTAGTTGAGATTTAATAGTTTTTTTTCTTTTTTACTCAATACTGTTAACAACTTGTGAACACTGCAGAATTTGCATAGTTTATTCAGAATAAGCTGAATTCCATTCTGGTACAAACATCACCAAGAGAATGATTTACAAGAAATTTGGTATTAAAAGATACGGAGTGCATAGGTCCTGTGCCTCAATATTGGCTTACACAGTTTAAGTTTCCACTAAATCCAGCATAAAGACTGGCTGGATTAAATTCGCATTTTGCTTCAACAAACCCTAAATCATAGTTCAAAATTTGTATCTTCTCTGTCACATACAAGATAGGTCTTAGCATTCACATTTTAGAATGAAGTTGCAAAGCCAGAGCTTTGGAAAAATGTTTTATGCTACCAAAGCAGAGTAGGTCTGAAGGCTTTTGACACAGAATGATGAAACCTGTAATAATGTCTTTGCTAATTATATTCAGAGATACACCAGTTCTTGTGATCCTAAGATCAATGTTTCACATAATTTTATGATAGATCCAACTGCCCATAATAATTGCTTAGGGATGTAAGACTCTTCCACAATCACTTACAAAAGATTATAAAACTGATAACCATAAAGATACTTAAACCTACAAATAAGTGATTCATTTTAACATACCTTATTACTCCACGATACATAATATAGCTACACCATCTGTCCCGATCTGTACTGTCAATGTCCTAGAAGCAAAAGGGAAAAAAAGTCTAACAAATAAGGTAACTGTTCATCTGGGTAGGCTTTCAATCAGTAACAGGACCAATGTGTAAACTCACTGCAGAAAAATATTTTGCCTAAAACATTGTAATAAGATAGAAAGAAAAAAGCTCACTGTTAGACATGGACAAACCAGACAACATTTTGGTATCTCTTAACGCAGAGCTCATTTTTAAAACAAAAGAATCACAGAATTAGATGCTGTCTGGAGGTCACCTACTCCTAACCCTGGTCAAAGTCACTTCAGACAGGTTGCTCAGGGCCTTATGCAGCTAAATTTTGAGTATCTCTAAGGATGGAGGTTTCATAACTTCACCAGGCCCTTGTTCTAATCCTTGACAACCCTGTGACTTTTTATTTCTTCTGTCTGACACTTCCCTTGGGGCAGCTGCTGTCCATTACCTCTTTTCTTCCACTGTTACTCTACCTTCTCTGCAAGATATCATGAGGTAGCTAAAGATTGTATTTTAAAATGGGCATGTGTTTTCTTCTCTGTCTATATTTAAGTTACCAATTTGAAATATTAAGCTGTTTCCAATATATATTTTTTCTAAAGATGCAGTATTTTTATATTACCTGCACATTTCCATTTTTTATTAATTCAGTATAGTCTCTGGATCCAGGAGCTGAAGTGATATATCCTAGAAATACAACTTGCTTGGAGCTAGTCTTCAATAGTTTTGAAACAGCTATTGCTTGGAGTTTTCTGTCCAAGTCCTCTCTGAAAGAAATGGAAAAAACTTTAAGACATGTACATTTTAGCTCACAATCTTTGTGAGGTAATGACATAGTAAACCACAAATCAATCTGGTACCATTTTTGTTGCTCAGTATTAGAGAGTATGAAAGTTCACAGAAAGCTCATTGATTCAAAATTATCACTACATTTGATAAAAGCAACATGGTCATGGTAGATGTAATCCACATTCTCTTTCTATCCATTACAGGAACAACATTTTCTATTACTGTTTTGTTTTTAACACTGATACCATCACTAGGAAATGTGAATGTTAGTGCTTTGGTTATCTAAAGCTTTGTCTCTGCTTGCACTTAAAATTTAACTGTGCTAGCATGATGTGGTCCCTAACAAAGAACTTACATGCTAAAAAAAAATGTTTTTATGGATAGATCATGGTAAATAAAGTCTTAAAGTCTGGGTCCCATTATTTATGAAATGTAACTAGAGTTACATCATCCCATTAGCATTACTTAATTACATTTGGCATGTATTTCACATCTCTTTAACAAGATTTACACAAGAGTTTCAACATGATCAAAAGCGATAGTGTAAGTGGAGCATGGTAAAATAATCATTGGAACACATTCCCTGTCTTTGGATTTGTCATAAAATAATGCAAAAGCAGCTCTCTTTCTATGATTATTTGTGTTAATGACTTTAAACAGTTGTGAAAATCATGTTGTCTTGTAGATTTTGGTAGTCTGGGCTAAATAACATTGACAGAGAGAGATGATTTTGGAACCTGTAAACCCAAAAGAAGACAACAATTTAAGTGCAGTTATGCTTTCTAAATAGTGGTACTTCTGACTGAAGCAACTGTATTAGGGAGAAGGAGCACACAGACAGGAGACAAAAAAAACCAAAAACTCGAACACTTAAGTAGAAGTCTGACTGAGGTATATGTGAAGCTGCCTGGTCAGCTAACTGGTCTTTCCAGAATGCACCTCTCCAGAAGATGGGATCTTTTAAAGGCACAGGCATAGTTATAGTCTCACATTTTAAAAACCGTATTCAAAAGCAACCCTAGTTATCCAGTATTCTACAGTCTATGTCAACCTAAGCAGCAGGGGAAAAAATGTTAAAAATGAGCAGTTATGTATTTAGTTACAAATTCATTCCCCTCTAAAACACAATTGGATCTAATCTAATTTGCACTCATTTCCCATGTGGCTCTTCATATTTTTTCCTTCATCTTTATCTCATTTTTTTGTGAGGGGATAATACAGTGTTATTTTCTTCTACTTCGACAAATAGTTTCTCAGACAGGCAAGTCTAATCATTGGTGTGAGGCAGAGAATTAAATTCCTTTCTAGAGTTAAAAAATGGGGAGTGATTTCTGACAACTGTATTTGTTTAATAAATGGGAAATCTATAAACAATTTGCAGGTTTGGTGCAGTTTCTACTCAGGGGAAGGAAATGAGAGACAGAAAATTCCTATGGCTTTCTGAGCAGCTTCTTTGTGTTATAATATTCTGCACCCCATCCATAAATTTGCCTCTCCATGAATTGTAACAATTATTTTTTTTAATTCAAAATCTTATTATATAGCCACAAACATACTAGATATCCCATCAAATGTAACAGAAATTACAGCTACATGGTGCATTCACAAAACCAGCTCTTATTAATATTCATTACACACAAGTAATCAAAACATTGTTTTCAAGAACTGACATATATGCCTTATTCTTTTCCATCATTTATTTGATTTATTGGTACAATATTGCTATTCTGAATTCAGAGATCAGACTTCCACTTGCATACTCTCAGAAGGACACTGATGGATATTTTTGCTGCTGTTTCAACACTGTCCTTTCTTGGAGGTTTCAGATTGGTTACTTTAAAAAAAAAAACATTTTTCCATTAATGCTATCTCTAACTGTAGCTATCTGCACTCATTGTGGAATACAATACATCTATTCCACATGCAAAAAGTCAGAAGGATGCTATCCTGCACTGAGATGCATCTGTAGCCCTACCATTTGTTGTGACTTTGGAGAACTGTATCTTTAAATCTCTAGTAATTCAGATGGTAGGTTCGGCTGAGTTTTGCATGACAGATTTGCACTACTTTAAAAAATGCTTCAAAATTTTATACCAGTAGTTTAACCAATTTTAAACTGTCATAGTATTTCTTCAAATGTGCCCTGCTGGAACCAGTACTACAGCAGCAGATTCTAAAGGGTACAAAAGAAATCCCAGAAGTTCACAAATTACACTACATGACTTTGTACAATCTATGTAAAAATAAATTAAATACGCACTCTTCATTTCCGAAGTGAGCGACAACAAAATCAACCAGCTTCCCTGTGAAGTTGACAGTCAGGGAGATGGCAGGCGCAATCTCTCCCTCTGGAGATGGAAGGAGGTGATGGGTCGATTTTACAATTGGATACCTGGATAGTGCCATAATCCTACATGAGGAGAGGCAAAAAGTTACATTTTGTGATTCACAAGCATCACAAACATCAAAGTGAACTAAGCAGAAAATGTGAGCAGAAGACTAACAGTCACTGAAAAAAACTATAAGACCAGAATACAAACCATCTCTAGTGGATTTTTCTGAATATAGAAAGCTTCCCTCTAAAATACTGCTTAACAACATGTCTAAAAATATATTATCAATTCCTACACTAAGAAATATCATTCCATAAACATGAATTCTTTCACTGAGCTTTTCACAATCTGTATTTCAGACAAAACAGAATTTTATACTATCAGAAATTAAAAGGTATTTTATTAACAGTAGAAGTAGGTAGAAATACATCTTTAAAATCGGAGGTTTCTCTTTTTTCAGCTCCTGTTTGGACATTTTGCATCAGGTTTTTCAATGTATTTCATTAATAAAATCTCAGAGAATGACTTCTCTGCCCCATTCTGACTCAAATAGACAGGGTCTGGAAGAAGAAAGTTACTAAATGCCCCTTACATATGGCAAAAATTAAATAGCCATTGCAACATCAGTAAGAAGTTCCATCTGCCATATGTGTATGTTCCCTTGAAAAAAAAAAGCCACATTATATGCCAGTATTTTTGCAGAGGACAAAGATATTTAAAGATATGCAACTGGTAGGTGGTCAAGCATTAAGGTAAAATTAGACAGAAAATATCTGGTCAAACAGACATGCACCATTCTGTTCCCATTTCCCACTATACAGCCCAAGCTAGATTTAATGAATTCAAAATTTCTCATACCTTCTGATGCACTACATTTTCCAACTGCTATCACATTTTTAAGTCTAAAATATAAAATTCTCATAGCCCAAAACAAAATAATGTGAAAAGGGCATCAGATACAGTACTTGGAATGCTAAATTTCCAAATCTGTACATTAAAGGGCAACATGCTATTCTCTGCATCACCAACACTGAAGTAGCTTACAGGGGCAGGCACCAAAATCTGATCATGTTTAACAATGAGAAAACTCCATCCACATTGCATGGTAATGCTAATGAATCAAAGCCTGCTCCTAAAGGACAAGCTTCAACAAGTAATTATAGTGATTACTATTCTTTGCTTCTGTGTTAGTGCAGTTTCTATTGGGCAATATATTTACTTCTATTTACTGTAACTGTGCATGTAAAGATGACTCACCCCCAAGTGTGATCTCTTGTGCTTGGACCAAAATCTGTGTAAAATCCCAGTCTTTCTCCTAGCCACATTGTTGGATCATGGTTTCCAATGAATGGTTTAGAGGCATCACTCTCTATAATAGTGATAAAATCTGCTCCTAAGATGGGAGGGAAAAAAGGAAATATTTTCACAATTATAACTTTTACCTATAAATGGGACTTATAAATAACTACGTAATGTCATTATTTCCCTTTTGATTAAGAGAGGGTGGACACAAGCCCTTCAGGGGTCAGTCAAGGCAAATCAAGGTTGGCAACAAAGTCGTGCCCAAACTTTTGGCTACTGCAGGCCACACAAATTCTGATGAAGATGCACTTAGTGTCTGCTTGCCATAGCTCATCCCTGGTGCATAACCAGAGATCCATGAGACTGCAGAATACAGCTGGCCTGTGCAGACCTCGTGCCATTTCAAAAGCACTAGAGACACTGTGCACGCACAAGTTAATAACACAGTAGCAAGTCTACTGCTTTCAATTTAATGAATAAACACTACACAGCACATCTGTACTTTCCTCCATCTACCAAATCTATTGTGCTTCAAAGGGTCCTGTGCAAGACACAGCTGGATGCTGTTGCCAAAACAATTATTCAGCCCAGAGCAATCTTGCATCAGCCCCAAGGCATGGTAACAGAAGGGTATGCAGCTCCAGTGAATTGTTGACCATCTGCAGCCACCTCACTTTCTCGTAGCACTGTGGTCCCTCTCTGTTTACATGCAGAGGTGTGGTTTTGCCAGAGGACCATGAGTTCCCCTATATTTTAACTGCAGAACAGAGGAAGAACTATTCAGTCCCTTGAGGAACTGGCATCTCAGAAACACCTGCCCATGCTTGAAAGAAAGTGGGAGTATGCAAGCTGCCCACAGGATAGCTGAACCATTCAGACTCAGCTTGAGCAGCAGGTCAGTACAGCTGCAGCAGCAGCAAGTGCTCCAAGTGCTCCCTTCTTGCTGCAATTATGCTCCTCTCAGAGTGTTCTCCTACACAGGAAGGCAAATTGAATCATCCACAGCCCTTCCATAAGGAATTATGACCATCCAGCACCACAGAATATTTTTTGCTTTCAAAATATCATATGCAGCAGTGTAAAGCCTTGTCAGCAGAGAAAATCGGAGCTCAGAGTTCTTAAGTGATTTCCCAGGTTTTTCCTTCCACATCATTAGCATACATGCTGATCACAGAAACAGTAACTGAACCCATTACGAAGGGTTGATGTTGGATCCCTTCAAGGCAGATGGGAATTCCAGTCACAAAAGTCATTACATGTTGCATCTTCACTATTCCAACAGAGAAGTGAGCCCAAGGAACACACACCACGACACGTTTAAAGACAACCCCTATCCTAAACCCTTTTCTCTATGACTCTCAAAATCAGAAACTCTTCTTATAGGAATTTCTAGCCAAACTCTGAATGCATTTATTGATGATGTTAATGTAGTACTTTATACAACAATATATATGTAACATAAAACTCCAGAATACCGTTTCCACCGATTAGAAATTATGATTTATTAACTTATATTTTGAAATTTGCCGCCTTTTTGACTTACCAATTGTCTTTTTCAGAAGTGATATTTCATTACCCTAAAGAAATGCCAATGGACATAACCAGGTAATCACTTTTTCTAATATTCATTAGTTTAAACTATAGGTACCAGAAATGAATGTATTCATTACAATTCATAAATAAATATGCAAAGATTAAATAACCACCCAGACATGAATTATGGAATCATTTGTGTAAAAGAATGCTCCAAATTTCAATTCATTAAATGTCCTGGTTTTTTTCGCTTATCACCAGACATCCAATATAGCCCAGCTCTCTGAACCTTTGGTCATGGGACAATGGAGTGAATGAGGTTAAAATCAGTCTCTTCACTCTTCACTAACTCCTGTGTATCTCTGCCACAAAATCAAGACTTGCACAGGAGCACCTGTCAGTGCCCTTTCATTGCTCGGGTCTGTAAAGCCTGAGTTGCTCAGGAAAATCCTGTGATGGACTGGAGAACAACAAATGCTGGAATGGCAGCATGGACATTCCCTAATTCCCTGAACTGCTTTAGATCTTGAACTGTCAGTCCCCTGTCTACCCTATCTCATGTGTATTTCAGGAAAAAAAGTAATACCTACAAGCACTACTGGGCAATTCCTTTCAATGCCCTCTGCAACAGCACACACCTTGAGTCCAAATTCTTCATTTCCTATAGCTAATTTTCCAGCCAAAATCCTGCCAAAATGGGCAACAGTTTAGACACGCTTCTTTACAGTAAAATCGTGACAACCAAGCTACAACAGCTACTTTTCTTGTATACATTGCTCTGGTTCAGTGATGGAAACAGACTTGTCTGTTTCCTCTCTGTATTCATTGCTTAGGGCATTTGAATTTCACACCCTTTAGGAATTATATAATGCTTCACATCTAAAAAAACCCAGAGAGAAGTTATAAAAAATTGTATTTTATCTAAAAGTATATTTATCTTTGTAAATACCATTATATTTTATCTAAAAGGGTATTATTTCATTTATGCAAAGAATTTCTCTATAGACAAGTAACTCATCAGCAATGTGAGAAGAAAAATCCAAATAAGAAATAAAATGTTTCCTCTGACCAGAAACCCCTTTAAAACATACTAAAGAAATTATCACCTCTGCAAATGGATTTTTGACTGAAGTGATTGTATTGGAACAGTTCATAAATTTAGGAGAAAACCACTAAACACAGGTTCTTGTGTTAATGCAAAAATGGCCTCTGCTACCAAGCAGGTGTTTTCACTTCTGTCTCTTCAGATGAATCCTCCCTAATAAAAATGAAGTAGGGAAAAAAAGTTACCTGTCTGATTAAGCAAATTAGCTGATCCTTCCAAATTAGACCATCCTTCATTGTCATATCCAAATCTAAAAGGCCAGATCATGGCAGAGAAATCTCTTTTTGGAAGCTCAAAAATAAATGGGAAAAAATAAAATAAAATTTGAATTTTATATATTATAGCTTTGCAGTAAAAAACACCAGACACATGGTGCCATAAAAGACATACAAGAGATGTTTTAACCCATAGATTTTCCTAGTAAAGTTCTCAGAATTACAAAAGACTAAATCTGCTATTAACAAGGGAATAAAAGTCTTCATACTTAAAATGAATTTGTACAAGTAACAGTAAACAAATGAAGAGGTAAGAGATGCATTTTTTCATCTTACTAAGAGGAACTTAGTAAGTTGACCACTTTTTGTCATACAATAAGGTACTACAAACCTGAATTAATTGAAAAAAGAAGGCCAGCCATATAAATTTGTGTGCATTTGTGAATCTAACATTGAACTCCATGAGTGTTAACCGTCTTGTAATTTATTACCTTTGCAATACCTATTTTCTTGCAAGATAGAAAACTGGAATCTTCAAATTTTTATCCAATTTCCATACCTAGTCTGAGTCTAATCTATGTCAACCAACTTTTCAGAGCGCTTCAATTCAGAGTTATGATATAATATAGAACCACAGAATTCCTTCACCTGGAAGAAACCTCAGGAAGTTATCTGTTCAAACTCCCCCTACATGAGATCAGGCTGCTAACAGCATTGTCCAGTTTGAATATAGTTCAAATAAACTAATTTCTAAAAGTAAGGTTCAAATTGAACACATGAGACAAGAATCTCTCAAATTTTCAAAATATTTTTCCTTCATAGCATCACTATAAATCTCCAAAGACCCAGACATTTCAATTTGACATGAATTTACAAATTAAACTTTTTCATCTTCATTTATGCATTAGTTTTTCTGAATACTGGGTTACAAAGATTTCTTCAGCAACAATTAACACACCTAAGCTATCACACACACATTTTATTGTATATTTGAAAGTTACCACTCTCACAAACACCCTACTCACCCCTTGGCCCAACTTCTTCTGGTAAGTTTTATAACGTAAACCCAATCCAAGCAAACCAACACCAACAAAGAGCCACAATACTTGAAATAGAAAAACACAGAAAAAACATTTTTAATTTAAGAAAAAATAATGTTATAATTGCTGTTAAACAGTACACTGTTTTTCTAAGGTGTGCTATTCACAGAATGAGGAATGTGTCCATTTAAATGACACCACCAGATCACGGCAGTATCTATGCATGCAGAATATGTATATTTGTGCAAATACACTCTCCAAAACACAACATACTAAGCATATAAAATGTACCAAAACTTCTTAGAATAGTTATGTAAAAATTACACCTACTGAAGAATTCATTATAGGACATGAGTAAGAGCATCATGTAAACCCTTCAGTGTTTTCCTCTCTGTGTGCAAGTATACATTTGTAGTATACAGTTTTTATCTTGTATTAATACAATTGTGGAATAAAATTCAGTTACTTTGCAAGCCTTCAGATGTCAGAAAAACATGACTCTTGCCAGACTTACAGAGTGGCCATTTGTTTGACATACTCTTGGAAAGACAGTGCAGCTTCATAGAAAGCATATTCAGAGCTTTCTATTTGCTCCTGTAGAATAACAAATAACCACAGTGTGCACTTAAGAGCTCTCACCATTCAGCACAATGTAATTTGATGACCAAAGCCCTCTGCAGTTATTTCATTTACACAGTGGCATACGCTATCTACAATTATTTCAGTAACTTCAGTTTATTCTTTTATATATTTTTAAAGGTATGAAATTATTTTAATGCAAGTTTTCTGGAATGGTTTTGTGTAAAATTTAAACACATTTTATAATGGAAGATGTCAGAAAGAAGGACATGCTACTTACATTAGCACATGTCAAGCATTTTCATACTCTGCAAGACACAAAGGTCCTCAGAGTGGAAGCTGAGAAACAGTACAAGTCAGGGCAGGATGAGGAAGTACAAGAGGTACTGTTGCAACATAACAAGATCAGCTGAGCAAGGACTGTGCTTTGGGACAGGTAGTATTTTGAAATATTAATTTACTTTTGTAAAATGTTTCTCAGCAGTAATAGTCAAACCACTTGAAATGGTGCTCATGTTATCTGTGACACACGAATTCTCACAGGCCACTTCTTTTAGCCCCTGAGTATACTGGGTAAAGACCTCCATAAAGATTCCAGAAACAGCCCTGAAAAACTGAAGCATTATTTTCTCCTTTGTCCAAATGCAGCAAAATGTACACAAATGGGAAGTGATTTGATACAAAGTCATAGAAGAAAATATGCAGGAACTGGAATCTTCAGCATCCTGATCTCTGCAGGGTTACCATACCCTCATGTCTAGCGTTTTGCTCCTCTACCGAACTTCATATTATTGCAGACATTTTTCTTTAGAAACAGTAAGCTGACAATGAAAACAAATCAGGGACTCAAATGATTGTAGAGAAATAGTTGAAAATATTTGTACCGTTTAGAAACCAAAATGTGATAAAACCTCAAACATTTGATTTTCATTTCTCTTCAAAAACTAAGGCAAAAAGCACACCCCATACATATAATCTGAAAACATGGGATCCCTGGGCATAGCTGACAGGCAGAAGATGACAATGGTTTCCTGAGGACAGGCCTGGTCTGAACCCACAGCCTTGTGCTGTAGTGTTGGCCACAGCAGGCCCTGCAGGAGAGCCTCCTCCTGCAGAAACTGTCACATTGCACAGCAGCTCGGGGCCAGCCAAGTGCCACCACACTGCCAGGCAGCTCACACAGCCCTAGCGGTGCTGGCACACTGAACTGCCTCAAAATCGCCATACCCAATGGCTGGGAAATCATTCAAAGCTTTTGTACACACAGCGTAAACCCCAAGATCCAGAGAGGCCTCCTCATCAACCGCTAAAATGAAACCACAAATGATGCTGAATCCATTTTCATATTTTGGTTTTTGGCCAGTTTCTTGCCTCTGTTTAACACATTCCATTAGGAATAGCCTCTGTCAGTCATAATCACAGTGAGTCAGCTCCTCCAGTAGTATATGTCATCATTAACCTGGAACCAGGGAAATACCAACTACCAGTCCGTCTCTAAAACTAGTACAAAAAAACATTTCTAAAACATCTGACAAAATACTCCACAGTATTTTTTTCCCCCTCAGACAGTATTCCTAGAGTCATGGAGAAAAGGAACTAAAATTATACTTACGTAGTTTAATACAGTTTTTACTTGTTTTGAAGAATGGTTTTTGATTGCTTTTCACATCAAAGACAGAGCTAAGGTCTTTCTTGGGTCCTGTTAGAAAGTCTACCCCAATACATAACATTATAAAACCTGTAAAAATACAATTAATTAGCTTTTTCATAGACCATTAACATATAAACATTGTTCACAAACATATATTTTATAAACTGTCAGCTGTTGTGTCACAACACAACCTTATGGTTCCAACAACAAAGATGATTCAAAGCAAAAAGCAGATAAATGCTATGCCTAATGAAGCAATGCAGGAACTATGAGATTTATTGACAGTACTCTCAAGTAAAGACTGATTTGCAGTACAGTTCCAGGGTATTACGTCAAAAAGACTAACACATGGCAGATAAATGATGCTAAAATCTTTCCAGGCCCTACTGATGGCTACAGCTCTCAGCTGGGCCCACTGTTTTCAAAGTTTACTGAAATTAACCTGGCCAAGAACAACTGAGTTACACCTACATATTACAGAACCTTAAAATAACAGCTTGATGAAAAAAGCACATTGATGATTGCACATATCTATTATCTTTGACAATGAACTGCTCTGTCACCAAGATACAAGCAACATATTTTTCATATAGGAACTACAAAAGCAATTGCTTTTGTATAACACTTTGTTATAAAACAGCGTAAGCAGACTGCAGCAGGTTGGAAGGACAAATTAACATGGCAGCAACTTGTATTCTGGAACTCCAGAGCCAACAGAAATAGTTCTGCTTTTTAAGAACAGAACACTAAACACACCTATAGATACATTTTAAAAGTTAGTAAGCAACTTCAGTGCACTAACTGTTGCAATGCATGGGGATGGTATCTTTTCAATAAAGCTCAGACTAACAGCACAACGTCTTTTCCAATCCCTAATGAGATAAAGAATCCAATTACTTTCAAAGAAAGCATGGGAGGATAACAAACTGTATAAGAGCTCTGCTGGAGAAGATATATGCCCTTAATATCTTTGTGGCATAGTTAATTAATTATAGAAGCCATAGTTTACTTCAGAGTAATAGCTAACAATTACTCAGTATTTTTTTATTTCCCTTACTTGTTACATTAGTTGTAGTGAAAGTTTGCAAACCAGAACACTGCACATTGTGTGTGTGCAATGAAGGGGCACACACAAAACCTTTCTCAAAGGGTGACTGACTCACAGCCATTAAAGTTGAAGATCAGGAATCTGACTCCTCAGCATTATATCACATCACAATGAAGCAGCACAGAAGTTTGGAATATAATGATCTTACTTTCAATGTCACTTTTCCTGGTGCAGTTCCCTACCCAAACTGCAGCAAGAGAAAGGCAGGATATTGGACAGGAGAAGAAAGCAAGAAATAGCACTTGCACCTGGAAGAAACCAGAAGAGAACAAGCAGTTTGCTAGAAAGCCAAGCTGTGAGGGTAAAAGCACAGCAACAAAGTGTCATGGTATAATCTTTGATAAGCTGTGGGATAGCATCAAAAAAGATAGAAACTGGATTCTCAGATGGAATTTAAACTCATATAGTGCCATCAGCTGAGAAGTGTTCCATTTACAGTTTCTCAACCAAAGAGAAAATCAGGGCCATTTCTCTGTTACTACCCAGTGATCATGCCAGGTAACTTAATCACAAGTGTGCATTTCAAGGGAAGTAACAGAGAAAAATTTTGAATAAAAGCATTTCTTTTGTGGAAGCATTATGCAAAAAAGCATTTGACACTCCTCTACCACATGCTTTCTTCATATAACTTTAAAAAATTAAATTTAATTAGCTAAGATAACTGTTTCTAAAGACTCCTTAGAGTGCTTTCAGAACAAAGAAAATAGTGCAATAATGGAATGAAATTCTCCTCCAAACACAATGAACTCAAATCCCTCATGTGAGTGCCATAGTTTAAGAAACACACATGGAGAGTTAGAAACTGGAGTGACACAAAATGGTTGCAAAGATATTTATGAAATCTGAAACCTTTGGAGCAACAAGTTAAGTACAGCATTCATTAATCTTTTCCAAATAAAATACAGGCTAATGCGTCACATTTCAAAAAAATGCCCCACACAATTAGCCCAAGACAATGTATGGCATTGTTTAAATATAGTTAGTGAAATATGCCATTGAAACATGCTAGTACCTATTGCGAAAATATTTCTGGAGACAAAACCAGGAAGGGTTGGTTTCCTTTCCACCTCTCCACCCTCATCAAGTGATCATTCTGCTAAAGCCTTTATATTTGCTCAACTCAGTTCTTCCTCATTTGCAAATATTTGAGAATTTCTTTTCTACCTGTCCTGTTCACATGTTTGTGACACTTCAGGCTCATCTGAATTCCCTCAAACATGCTGGTGTGTCCACAAAACATAAGGTGGAGCCACATGGGAAAGAAGCTCAGGTCTCCAATGTAGACTAGCTAGATCAGCAGGATGCTGCACTTTGCTCTGCAGAGCAGGGTTAAATAATGCACTGAATTACATTACAGTCCCAGTAGCTACCCTGTTACCTGAGGCACTGCTACCTTAGGTAGCCAGCATTCACACCCTGTATTGCAGCCATATTTTTAGGCTGACTGATTAACAGATCTCTTCCTCCACTGCATACTTCAGTTATCAGACATTTTTCCACTTTGTCATTTTCCCTTAACTGAATTCCATTTTCTGTCCACATTTTAGACTATTTCTAACAGTAAAGAAACAAGTAGATTATTTTTTGCATCTCTCATTAATTTTTGCACTGAAAATCTTACCACAGTAAGTAAGTAAACAATAACTGAGCATTTGAAAAGACTCTTTATACACTAGATATATTTCACATATCTGCCTGAGGCTAAAGCAAGCATATTTGTATTTGTTCATTACCACAAACGTACCTAGAAGAAGATGGGAGCTTTCTCTAAAGTAAACTCCTCCAGGTACAAATTTATAAGCTGTACACCACACACAAAAGAATAATTCAAGAACATAGGCAAACATGGCTGTACTCATGGCTTTCCCAGGATGTGGACAGCTAACAAAGCGTCCAGCCAGTTGAGGCCACACACACATAGTAAAGATACCAAGAATGTTGCCTGCAACAGCAGCACTCCAGGTATGTAAATAAAGGAGACCAGCTGAAGATGCCAAACCTGTGAAGGGATAGAAAAGAATGGAGTAAGTCTCAGTCAAGTATATTAAGCACCACATTCATTTTCATATTCTGGCTAGCAAAAAAATAGAGTCTAGGAAATATAATTGTGCTTTCCAGCCATGAAAACTGCATCACTAGAAGGACAGTTATTCACAGTAGTCAAAGACAGTCTTTTATTTTTCCCAATATCTCATTCTTTTAAACATTGCCTATTCAGCTGAAAACAGTACAGCAAAAAGAGGGCAGAGAAACATCATCAAGAGCCAAAACTGAACAGTTTTTCTCACAGAGTACTTCAGCACAACAGAGGAATGATACAGTTCTTAAGAGAGTAACAGGTCTGTCATTTATGAATCTCTTTTACCATAATACAGAAGGAATCAAATAGATTAATATGAAAACATATCTTTTCCCAATCTTTCCCTGTAGATAACCATAGAATGGGCAAGAAAGCAACTATTAAATCTTTTACTAACAGCAAGATCCTTAGCTTACCATGCTATCTTTGATTTGGGGATTTGTCCCTAAGCAGAACATTAACAACCACAGAACCTCTCTATAACTTCATTTTAAAACATTATTGTAGGTACGAATATTTACTGTCACACCATGAAAGTAAATGTATAGAAACACTTTCAGTATTTAACTCATACATCAAAGTTCTGAGCATTTTAGAATACAATGCTTGAATCAACTAAAGAAGCTTTCTGAGCTTGTTTTAAATAAGCAGTGTGTGTACATCAAAGATCAAAGGTTTGTGCTTACATTACAATCTGCACACACATTTCTTAACACTAAAACCTGCCTGTTCATACTATTTTACTGCCTGCAGAACTTGGCAAATAAAGAGACAGGAAGTAAGATTTCTCTAGGTAGACTGCTTGTCAAATTACATTTTCCCTCTTGTGGAACTGAGAGGCTTATGTCATCTCAACCCCATAACCCTAGATGTGGCCTTATCATGGAATCACTAAGGTTGGAATAGACCTCTAAGATCATCAAGTCCAACAGTTACACAATGCAGACGGTCAGAACCGAGATGCTGCTCAAGAGAACAGAACCTTAACAGGGCTTCTGAAGACAGTAACACTGCTCTGCAATGGCCTGGAGATTTGTCCTGCAACCCTTAGTCAACTAGTCAGACATATGTCTACTACAGCCAGTGGCAGAGAAAAGTGTGGCTTTGCTTAGCCACACTTTTTTGAGGTGTGGTGTCAGGTCAGAGAACTTGAGTAAAGGGAGTAAGGTAACAGACAAAAATTCTGCTCAGGATTTGCACCTACCTATGAGAAACAAGGCAAAACTGATGACAGTAGACCAGCTCCAAAATGAAAGCATCAGTCCATGAGCAAGGCCCAACAGAACAGTACCTCTGATACAACAATAAGGAAAAAGAAAACATGCACTAATATGATTTTAAAAACACCTAACATTGAAAAAGAAACTTCTAGATATACAGACAAGAGTCCTTATATATCATAATTCTGTTACTTCAAACAAAGCTAAGCTTTGCTCACACCTGGCTACATTTTCCTTCCCTTTGTTGGATGTAAAAAACATCCAGTTGAAGATAATGGCAATTTACAGTAATGTATAAGTGAGCTGTGTTCAGCAGCAAAAGCAGTCCACTGAAATCTTGGTACAAAAGGCAAAAACAACAGAGAGAAAACGAGAGGGAAGAATCCACCCCAAACAGAAGTATTTTCTTCATGTCAAATAAGGAATCCTACAGTATCTAACACTCAGTTTTGAGTGTTACAGTACAGGGTACAGTATCTTGCTCTCAGTCTTGGGGAGCTCTTTCGCATACCAACTCCAAATTATAAACTCTGTCACCTGCCATCACATACAGTTGGCTCAGAATAGCTAATTTGGTCTCTTTCTAGATTTTGGAACCCAAATGAACCACACACAGCATTAAGACTGCATTCTTACTAATCAAAACTTCTACTGAAGTATATCTTTTAATATTGCACACAGTTTACTTTATTTATACTTTGTGCAGGCATCTCTGATCATTTCTCTGAAGCCAACTGCTAGACTGATTTACTGCATATAATAGATGCACTGCATTCATAAGTCCTTGAACCTCAGTCGTAACTAAAAATTGTTTTTAAGTGTGTCAAACCAAGATTTTAGGGCTGACATAAAAATAATTCTGCATCAGAAAATTTTAAAGTCTGGACAAAATGCTCAGAGATATCTCAAAGGAAGAATTAATCCTCTGTGTGAAGTACCTTGTATCCACTTTTTTCTGTCTAAATTCTTATACCACCATGAGGTTGAGTGTTAATTTGTCATCCACTACAACACTGGATTTTGATTACAATTTTGTAATGATAATAATAATTATGCACTTACCCATATGGATTAGGATCTGGACCTGTATGGGGATGTCCACTTACTGCCCATCTAGAAATTAATGAAACCTCTCCAAATATCCACAGAGTGAGGAACATGAGGCTGCCAAAAGCAGTCCCTGTTAAAAACCAATGAGGATGGGAAGCAGTCTCTCTGACCACGTTACCAGTTTTGTTTGTTTCTTGTTTCCTCTTATCTCTACCTAGAATAAGAATAGAAATACAGCTAAGCAAATCCTATTAGCAAGAGTTACTGAGAAAAAGAAATAGCCAAAATCACAAATTTACTAGAATAAATTACATGAACAAAAGCTAATTTGTATGATTAGGGTTGTGCTATCAGAAATTGATAATGTGAAAAAAAAAAAAAATTTAAAAATCTTTACTAACTACCATAGGTCTGTCAAGAAAATATACTCACCATAAGTGTTCAAAAATGCCAACCTGCCCATCTGATTATTTTCCATAATACTGGAATTTAAATATTTAAATTGGCTTTGAAAATCAGCAGAAAAGTTACTAGAATTTGTTCAGAAGCTTCTGTTCTCTGAAACTCTAAACTCTGATAAGAACAAAACCTGACACTTCCAAATAAGCCAGAAATAAACTCCCTTCCTTCTCCTTTTTTTCCATGAGCTTTAGAACCTCACTTATCTAAGGAAAAAGCAGCACCCTTAATTACATAGACATATCATTTTGTCACCCACAAACAAGACAGATTTCCTTACTAATCTTCTGCAGCAGATTCCCTTTCTAAATTCTGATGAAAGCTCAGGCTTAATTTATATCACGTAATGCAAGCTTACAGACAATATGCATGATGCTAATTTATACCCACTTACACATAGATAAGGTTTTATCTTTCAATTAATTCATTAAGGTTATACTGAGACGGAAGGAGATTCTGAGGATTTAACATGAGCTGCCTTAACTAACCAACCCAACCTTACTGTCTTCCTTGGCAATGCCATCTCCACAGCTTAGCCTATGCCAGCCCCCACTTCTGTGTACTCTATGCAAACACTCCAAGAATTTGGGCAAAGTTTAACCAGGACAACTTGTCCACTCCTCCAATTCTTTCTGTTTATTTTCACATATAAGCTGTTCCCCAACTTTGTCCTGTCTCTCGTTCTCTGTTAAAAGATATGCGCTGGCGGAGAAACTCAAAGTGCAAACTGAATTAACATAATAACAAAAACACCACAAATGTTTCATGTTGGAAAGACAATAATCCATTCTGGTTTTATTGGTCTATTTTATGCCTTTGTCTGTCTTACTGTCATATTGTTGCCACTGCAATAAGGAAAAAGATGCAGTTCCAGCACCAACTTACTACAGCTCGTATGAACTGTGACACCAGTTCTGCCATATTATGAGCAGATGGAAATACCCCATGACTTCTAAAGCCTGCAATGCTCATGCAGGGGGTCTAAAACCAGATTGTGTTGGGGAAAAAAAAAAAATCGAATGACCAAAACCTACTGACACATATCTAGGTATACTTTAGGTTCTTTTCATAAGCATCATCTTTGCTGTAATATGTTTACCTGAATGAATTCGCTCCACTGCTGCTACAAAACCAATTGTCAGTATGACAGTATTGGCAACTTGTGAACTCCAGACTGGATTAAGTGATGTGTACAGGATACGAAGAACAAGGAGCATTATCTTGCCTAGCATGAAGCCCCATATCCTGATGAACCTGTAAGAAGCAGTTTTTGAAATAGTGAGGTGTTTAGGGGATAAAAAAAAAAAAAAAAGAAAACAGCTTTTAATATAAAGAAGCATCAGTTAAATTCCTTCAGTATAAGAAAATACCTTTGTAAACTGTTTCCTGACCACCATGTTACGGTTTGAACCAGCAATGAAGAAGCAACACCAGCAGCCAAGATGAGGAGCCTAATTGTAGCATTTGGTGCATGGTATGAAGCTAAGCTTCCTACAAACAAATACACACACAGAGGTTACTTTAATCTTCAATAGAAACTGGGTAATAAGGATTTTCTGTGCATTAGTTCAAAATTGCCTGTAATTTGAATGGCTATACCACTTATCTGAAAACATATGACACTACACATTTTTAAACAAACCAAAGAAATGTAGGTATGCATAGAAACTGGGTATAAATGACTTCATAGCCGTTATAATTTTCAAGGAAAAAAATATATAAAGCAGTTATCCAACAATCCAAGTGATCACCTTTACTTAAGTACTTATGGTGATTGATTTCATAGAGAGGATATATGGATAAGATATCTAAGCATGCAGATATTCCCCAACCATGCACTTAGATAACTCAAAAGCCATAAAGTTTTATGTACTGTGACTGCTCCTTTCTAAAAAGGATATGGCTTTTGCCTCAGCGCACTTATAAAAGTAAGTACACTATGACAAAAGCCATGTTTTTTATTAGACAGGAGTAGTCACCACACATAGCACAGGGATTAGTAATCAACTGCCTCAGTAGGGGTGAACAAGGTTTTCTCTGGCTCAGTATCTGGTCTCAGAAGTGGTCACTACCAGCCTGCACCATTTTATTACTGAAAACTACCACTTTCCCAGCCACTGAAAGAGAACACGTGCACCCATCTTCGCCATTTCCCAGGGCACAGTAACCCCACATTACCAGCAGTTTTAAACTCTGCTAACAGGTTTCCAATTCAAGTGACTATGGACCACATATATTCTCATAACTTCAGTCAGTGTGGCAAAGTCTGGCCCAGGACCAATGACAAACAGCAGGAGAAGCAGCAACGCTGTTATGATACCAGCCATTTGCTAAGTGAGTATGAGTCAAACTTGAAGAGATGTTAAGCAAGTAATGTCAGAAACAGAGCTGCAGATTCTGGCAACACAAACTAGGAATCCTCCAACTGTTTACCTGCTCATTCTGCTCAGAGTAAAAGACACAAAGCTTAGAGCCAAGATGATAAACAAGATCCAATGTGCAGTGAAGGTGTACTTGCATGGACTTCAACAGAGGTTCCATGTACAGTACACACAGATTTCTGTCACTAAATTGTGCTGGCAATTCATAAACCTGCGTCTTTAAATATTTCATCATGTGCACTACCCTGATTAAAGGTAGCATGGGCTTGCCAAGTTAGAGCAGACACACCTTTTGTTGCTGGGCAAGTACACCCAAGACTTAAATATATCTATCCAAATATCCAAATTTAACGTACGTTGTCTGAAGACACAGATGCAAATAGACATTACCACAGGATACTTTGTTGTTGTTTGTTTTTGAATAGAACATAAAATCAAATATATGAAAGGATACTGAAATTAGAAGTTGCAGGGAAAATAATGCTTCCTGAAAAGGCAGAAAGAAACAGAACAGAAAAAAAATATCATCCCCGTAAATATTCTGGTCTTAGCTAAGCAGGAAGAATTTTCTTTTTTTTTTGGGTCGTGAAATTGAAGACTGAGTAGAATGGGGTGGAGCATGCATGGGGTAGATTGTTCTGCTTGACAGTTCAACAAGTCCCAGAGGAAGGCCATGGCCTTTTTGAGAAGGAAAAAGATCAAAAAGAGAATGAATAAAATTGCCTCAGTATGAAGGAGGAAAAAAGCACGAAAAACTGAGAAACAGGAGAATCAGCAGCACAGTATGATGGGACAGAACTAACATAAAAGACCATCATAGGCCTGTCACTGCTCTTCATTTAGCAGAACAAAAATTACACACTTTAAAGTGATTTTCATCTCTTTTGGTAAAGTGAACTAGTAAACACAGCAAGGTGACCTGAAGGACTAATCTTAAATAAACATGGCAAATTTTGTGTTACTGTCACATCTGAAGGAAGGTAAGGTGCAATTTTAAATGCTTACACTTACTCCTAGTTTCTAAACTAGATTTTGCAGAAAGCAATACACTAGGCAGTGCTGCAAGAAGTTGAAGATTCTGCTCACTGAGAAGCTTATTACAAAATGACAAGAAAAGTATTAGAATGGATATAGTGAGAAGAGTAGGAAAAGAAAAGAACATGGTAAGACTATTCTTCGTGAAAATCAATGACACCAACAAACTGCTCAGTTCTAGTATTTTTCTAGAGATAAAGAACAAGAATTCTTTTTTAAAAAACTACACAGGCAAAGTAAATAAGATTATCTTACTCTGTCTTCTAACAGTAAAAGAAGAAAACTAAGGAAAGTGATTATCTCTCTATCTTATATTGACAAATGAGGAGCTACTATCTGCTGCTTCTGAAACACATCACTCAGCAGCAGCATTTTCACCTCTACACAGGAGATGGAGATGGATACAAGATGGAGACCCTTGTCTCCTCCACGTTCATCCAGCGTGGCAAACACTTTAGTATTAACTTGCTTCTGAATGTGGCTGAAACTGCCAAATCTCCCCCTAAAACTTTAAAAAAAATCAACAAGAGCTAAGATTTGCACCAGTTAGCTGAAGACCAAAGTGGGAATCACAGCAAGTCTTGGTTTAAGGGGGCACCTGTGGAATGGGAAATGGGGCATCTATTTCCTGAGTTTAAGATCAAATTTTCGTCCTGTGCAACTGATCATATAAGGGTTATTTCCTATTTAGGATGAGCCTATAACCCCTCTACAGGCATGTAGATAGATAGATTTAATTTTAAAAATACATTCTTAGAAGAAAAAAACTGCCTCAGAAACTAAAAAATAATGTTTTACTCATAAAAGACCTCTTTTATAGTAGCCCCAAGCTGTTCTGTAATGTCTCATCCCTACCCATTGTCACGTAATGTCTCATCATCATCTGCTCTGCTGACACTTGAGTGACACTGAAAACACCTTTCCTATTGGGCATCACTCTTACTAAATTAAAAGCTCCTAGAAGTAAAAGTAAAATGAGATTTTTCTGTATGTGTGCAATACAATGGCTGCAAACAATATTTCTCTGGCTATACCTAAAAGCTTGAGAGAAAAAAAAGAAACCAACAAAACATGAGTATGGGGAGAGCGAGAACTTCTCATTCCTGTCTCTTTTTATAATTGTCTGAATTTTAAGGCAATATGGAATGTTTGTTCTTTTGCATTGATACCAACACAGAATCTGTAACTCACTGCAGTGCGTACTTACCAACCATAGCCAACCTCAGAAAGGCTAGGACATACTCATTGTTAGCCAACCTCCAAAAAGGGACAATTGTCAAAAATATCGGGGAAAAGAAGGCAACAGCAAAAACTTCTAGGCCTGTGAGTGCCAGTGTCTGAAGTGGGAAGTAGTAGATCATTGGTGGCAGTGCATGGTAAAGAGACCAAGAAATGTAACCTAAAACAAGAACAAACCAGAAAAAGAAAACCCCATCACGTATTTTCAACAACACCACTTCCTGAAGATTACTTATAAAGTACCATTTTATACTTTCGCATGTAGACAATCAAATGTATTTGAAAGCTGTTCAAACAAAAACAGTCACCTTCTGTGAAGAAATGTTTGTTATTTCAGGTTAAACAAATACATTTTCTGAGGAATTAGAATGATGAGAATTAAACAGCTCTTCCCCCACTCAGACAGCAGTTCCTACTTTGAACCTCAGTGAAGTGCTCAACTTCGGAAAGGATTAGTGTTCAGAGGGCTGGCTAAATAAGCTATCCACCCACAGTCTCAGGGCTCCTCCGAGGCAGACTAGTGGTTAAAAGAATTATTCTAGTAAATTGGTGTGCTGTTCTCCCTGGAGACACCTTATCCAGACACAGCAGCACTCCGCCGTCAGCTTCCATGCTTTGCAGGAGATGCATCGAGCAGGCGATAACGCGGGCGCTGGGTCTGGCGATCACCCTGCCTTGAGCAGGGCAGCACAGCTCCGGGTCAGCAACACCTGCACAAACACTTGGCCGGGAGCAGCAGTAAATCCTAGGCTGATACAGGAGACAAAAAGCATTCCAGCACTAGAGGAAAAAAAGAACCCAAAGAAGAGCACTCAGATGTGAGCACTATTTACTCAATCCAGAGGAGAACTGTTCATCGGCGACAAGCCTGCACGTACGGTGAGCCCCGCGACACCCTGCCGGGGCTGCCCTGCTACGGTCGGTCCCGGTTGAGCCCCCTCGATGCCCTTAACCGCGGCCCCTCGCCCGCAGCCCCGTCGGGCGGCACCGCCTCCACCTACCCAGGAGACTCTCCGAGAGAACGGCCTTCCACAGGGGAAACATCTCTCCCGGCGCTGCCCGGCTCGGCGGGGGCTGCGTCGCTCTCACCGGGAGCCGAGTCCCGAGTGCCGGGGAGGGCGCGGCGCCGCCGCCCGTCCCGCCTCACGGAGCCGCGTCCCCGCGGCGAGGGCGGGCAGCCCGCACGGCCGGACCGTGTTCTCCGTGTTGTCCACAGCCCCGCCGCGCTGAACGGCCAGGAGAGCTCGACACGCCACTCAGGTGTCGGCGAAGGAGCATTTGTCCTCTGAGCAGCCACGCCAGCAAGAAAAATAAATGCAAAAGGTTGTTATAGCACAAGCTGGAGGGAAAAGAGGCGCTTACCCACTTGGCAGCTTGTACAAACACACGGTTGACTGTGCGGGTTCGGGGACGTCCGAATTAGTGCTGTGCTCACCTTTGTGAAATGTGTGGTGTTTTATAGCAGAGTAAGGACTTCTGATAAGCAATGCTGTCCACAAAAAGCACGAAAAGAAGCATTTCATTTGCTGAGATTCCTGAGTAACTACGTTTGTTAATTTTAGAAGAAATCATGAATTCAGTCGACCCAGCCATGATCACAGATGCCAAGTTCTGGCAAAAAGATTACATAAGCAAAATGTTAATTTTAGATTTTTTTTTTTGATGGGTATGAAAAGTAAAATTGCAAATATAAGCTAAGAACTAAGAAGTCCTTTTGCTGTTGGAATATATCATCATCTTAAGTTTTATTAATCTTCATACAGCATCCTACAGAACTGCCATCTGTATCTTCTCAATTGTGTTAAAACTACTTCCCCATTCTAAATAAACCTTATGCTGTATGAAACTCTTAAATCCATAGGAGTAAACACCTAACATCTATATGACCTATTATTAGCAATAAAGTCTAGTCTAGACATTTGAGAGGACATGGTACTAAACTAAATTTTGCCCTAGAAGTCTCAAAGTCAAGTGATTCTTTTACCCTTCAGTATGATGGGGTTTGTCTATTACAAAAACTCTGTTGAATTTTGTCTGCTATTTGAAAATGTGTTTCAAAATTTTGAAATGTGTTTTAAATGTCCACAAAAGAATTAAAGTATTTTGAAGGAAAAATTGACCTCACTAGGGAAAGAAGAATGAGACTCATAGATTTAATGAGCTTCTCTGTTTTCTCCAAGTTCCATGTCATTAAAGGCATATTTCTTTTTCTTCATTAAAGAAAAGTCATACCAGAATAGTCACTAAGCTCACTTATCACTGGATATCAGGATTATGTAAGTGATGACATCATTTCATCTTGCTGTGGTGTGATGCAAATGGAAGACAAGATCTTTGGCCAGAATAAACCCAGAACGTGGCTGCTTTTGGAACTGTGTATCAGGAGCATGAGGCTCACAGCACGTATTCAGCCAATAAATATTTGAAAAAATTTGCAACACTTTTTGTAATTATAGTGTCTTGCTTCATGGTTCAGAGGTGGAGTTCCAGTAAAACTAGACATGACTGGAATTGTGAACCTGATATATTTGTGTGGCTCCCGTTAAAGTCATAATGCAATGAAAATAATGCAAATCCTGACAAATTTAGCAATTGTATTCTGGGCACTCTCTCTGAAATTCTTAGTAACTATTAAGTTTAGCTTCACATATCACAAAGTTACATTCTAGTGCTCTCCATAAGGTTGATATATGTATGAGCATCAGGGCAAAAAAGGAGAGAGTTTTCAGATGTAATGTCTTAAATACAAAGGTCAATTCTTGCAAGGTGCTTAGTTACACATATATGTGTAGCAATGCCTTTCACTGTATTTTTTTATTCCTGGAGTGCCACAGGTGTACTTGACAAAAAATAAAGTAAAAGCATTTGATCTTTATAGGAATACAATGATGTCAAACCAGTAAAGTCAAGAAAACACTACAGTAGGAGCTTCCACTCACAAAACAAGAAGCATTTTCATTCTAGAATAGTATTCAAGACACCCCTACCCTAAGGCAGACTTAAAAAATTATCTGAATTTAACAGCCCCATAATTACATTGGTTGACAGGGGTAAACTTTTCTAAAGCTAGTGACTGTAAAAAACAATGCTTTATTTTGGTTCAAACTGTAATACAAGTGTGTTTTGAAACCCAAGTAAACACACGGCATTTAAAAGAACTTTCAGGACCCTGTAAGAAGTTGCCCTTGCATATTGTCTGAGATGCCTGAATGGGAATGATGAAGAAGCAGAAGAAAGTGCCAGAGAAACAGGGGGGAAAGCATGAAAGAATGAGCACAGATTAGGATTAAAACCGCAGCTCTGGAGAAAAGCAGGAGTGGATGAGTTTACAGTTAGGCACTTGTCACAGCCTCAGCAGAGGCACGAACACATGCAGCTTTCTGCAAGCACTTTACTGGGTTCTTCACAATGAAAAGAGGAAATCCTATATCTTTAACATTTCATAATTACCAACTATTCACTTCTAAAAAATAGCCCAGACCAAGTATAAAATAGAAGTGCATCCAAGAATCAGCCAAGACACAGAGAACTTACATGATTCCTTGCAAGTAGTGAGGACAGTTTAGTGTTTTGCTCAGAAGTATGTTGACTGTTCCCTGCTGTGACTCTTCATGTCCTTTCATTTGCCTTTAATTTCTACTCCCATCAGCATAAGAACAATGCCCGGTCATGTAATTCTTACTCCATTCTCCATGCTCTGTTATGGGTACAAAGCAAGGGAGTGGAGCTTTGTTTCTCAGGGAATTTTTAAGCAATTACCAGGGTTTGATTTTGTAACAGACAAATAAACCATGTTTATCCTAAGTGGTAATAGTTCCTTCTTCTGGCACGCACTGCATACATACGTGGAGTGTTTCTGTTAAATGTGCACACCAGAAAGGCTTTGCTTTGGTGAATGTGGTGAACCTCAGGGCCCTGGCAACCCTTCAGTGTTTTCTAAGAGGTTCTTCAGTCAAGCAGCCAGAGCATGTAAACCTTCCCCGAGTTTGTGAAATCTCAGTCCTTGATCTCCTTCTACTCTGACAATAGATAATTCCTGAGCCAAACATTCAATTCCATATTGATTGTTTTATTTTTGGTATCACTCAGGGTTTTTTATTCTCTGATGTGTAAAGTTGGTTTTGTTCTGGGAGCAGTGAGAATCTCCTTTGCTTTGTGTTTACTCTTCCAAATCAGTAACATTTACTAGTTTCTGTCTATTACCTTCTCTCCATTTTTATAACTCTGAAGAACTTTCAGATAAATCTTGGAAAGAAAGAGTGTTTGAAGAACATATTCAATGGTGATAATCAACTTTACATTTAATGTTACAATTAAAAAGAAGCTGATTGTTAATAGGCACTTTTGCACAGAAAGGTGCAAGAATCCAAACAGTCCTATCTCTAGGCAATCACTACCCCTAGGCACACGTATGCCCCATGAGAAAATTGTCATTCCAGTGCTCTTTCTCTTTACATTCAGTTTTAGCTGGACCAGTTAAGAAGTTTTTGGTTATTAAGCACTCACTGTACGTGGGATTCTCTTGTGTACTGTATTTTGCAGAATAGCATGTAGCTATTAAATAGTTTTCATGTATTTTTTCAAGAATACCTTTTAGATCCCAGGAGGTATTAGATACACTTTCAAGACTTGTTTTTGGACAACATCCTTGCTCAGCCTCCATGTGAAAAGCACATTTTGCAGCAGCAAAGTTGGATCCTCTGCTTTGGCAGGCAAGAGTGGAAGAATAGTCTGGTGAAAGGGGTTTCAAGCAGCTAAGACTCATAGCTGAAAGCTTTTTTTGGACTTAAAAAAATTAACTACTATTTGTGTTTCTTATGAAATTGAGATGCCAAGGTCATGCAAAAAAGAGGAAATTTAATGGTGATCTCACAGGCTATTCATTTTATGATAAGCACTCAAGTGTCATATCACCATTTAGGATACTCTACTGAAAACTATTGTCTTGCTATGAAAAAAACAAAGCAAAACAAAATAGTTTCAGAAACTGAGACCTTTTTTATTAAAATAAAATGCAAAATAAGACTCATGTTTATATTTTTTGTTTTAGAAAACTTATTCTTAAAGAAAGGCATTGCATTTATCATTTCAGAGAAAGTGGAACAATTTTTTTTAACATTCCTAGAACAAGCCCTCCCACACCCAACTGACATTTTCAGGATAACTTTTCCTTGTAAAATTATTTTTTCTTGATGAAAGTGCCTTTCTTATTTGTTCAATTTTGTTAATACTAAAATTTATTTATTTTCTTACATAAGCATCATAGCATTAAAATCAAAGTAGATAAGCAACGCTTTTCATTCCAAAATGGTCAAAGTAGAATTTGTTGTTTCTTTTTTAAAGAACAAGATTTCATTTCCTGAAAAAATATTTTCAATTCGTAGGACAGACCCTGTATGTTGTATGCTGGGCTCCTCACTATAAGAAGGACAAGAAGTTACTGGAGAGGGTCCAGTGGAGGCCACAAAGATGATGAGAGGTCTGGAGCATCTCTTTTGAGGAGAGACTGCGGGAGCTGGGCCTGTTTAATCTAGAAAAGGGAAGATTAGGAGGAGGTCTCATGAGTGCATATANGGCTGCCGGTCCGGCGCAGGCGGCTGCTGTGGGGCGTGTGCTGCCACAGCCCGACGGGGCCGTCGCCCGTCAGTTCAGGAAGCACGCGGAGGTGTTTGAGCGTGTCCAGAGAAGGGCAGGGAGCTGCTGAAGGGTCTGGCGTATAAGTTCTGTTAGGAGTGGCTGAGGGAGCTGGGGGTGTTTAGCCTGGAGAAAAGGAGGCTCGGGGAGACTTTATTGCCCTCTACAGCCACCTGGAAGGAGGTTGAGGTGGGGATTGGTCTCCCAGACGACTGATGACAGGACAAGCGGACAGCCTCAAGCTGTGCCTNGGACAAGGAGCAGTGGCCATAAATAAAACACAAGAAGTTCAACCTCAACTTGAGGAAGGTATTTCCATTGAGGGTGGCAGACCGCTGAACAGGCTGCCCAGGGAGGGCATGGAGTCTCCCTTTCTCTAGACATTCCAAACCCACCTGGCCGAGTTGCTGTGTCACCTGTGTCATCAGGCAACCCTGCCTTGGCAGGGGAGGTTGGACCAGACGACCTCCAAAGGGCCCTCCCAACCCTAATGATTCTGTGATTCTGTTACCTTCATTAACACACAGGCTTGCTAAAAGAGCCTTCTGAATTTCAGCGGGGAAATCTGAATTTTCTTGGCGTGCCCGCTGTTCTTCTACCACAGCAGCCCACGGGGAGGCGAGAAGCCCTCCTGCGGTCCTCGTATGAGCGAGGAGCCGGGGCATGAGGGGAACTGGGCGGGTACTGCGGGCCGGCCGTCCCGGTGTCCGTGCGCCCGGCGGCCGGGAGGTGGCGATGGCGCCCGGCAGCACGGGCCAGCCCCCGCCCCAGCGCGGCCTCAGCCCGGCAGGCGGGCACGGGCTACAGCCGCTACCCGCCCCGTCACGGCCCCTGTCCGGGCTGGCCNCTCAAGCTGTGCCTGAGGAGGTTCTGGTTGAACATCAGGAAGAATTTCTTCACAAAAGGGTGATTAGACATTGGAATGGACTGCCCAGGAGGGAGGTGGTGGAGCGGACGCGCCTCTTAGTGCCATGGTTCAGTTGACGAGGTTGTGTTCGGTCATAGGTTGGACTTGGTGATCTTGGAGGCCTTTTCCACGCTAATTCGTTCTGTGATTCTGTGCAAGAAATACTCTGCTGGCCAGGCATGCACTGCCCTGGGTGGGGGCACTGAGCAGCTGCTGCAGGGCTGAGCAAGCAAGGGGCATTACCCAGCCCCGTGCTGTCAGGTTGTTAGTAGGGACCTTTTCATTGATTACCTAGTGCAGCTACTCTGTAGACTCACCTTTGAAATAAGAGCCTGAGTTTAAAGCAAAGAGCGAGTTCAGATAGATGTGAAGCATCATGTTGAGTCTTGTCATCTTCCACCTTCCTCACAAGGGTCTTTGAAGTGCCTCTCTGAAATCTTTGATAAGTGGTGCCTGCCCTGGGCATCACAGCCCGCTGTGTGGACCAGTTAATACATGGAATTTTGGCTCCCTCTTTCTTCCCCGAAGTAATCCTAGAAATTATGGGGTCACCATTCCTATTCAGAAGGAGGCTTTTTATTGAAAACACAGTATATGAAGTTGACAACTCTCATATTTGAAAAACTTACCTCTCTTCTTGCATACTATTTCTTTGTCATCCCATTAGAGGTATTCAAACTGTGAGATTTTTGCAGGAGCCTAATATTAGTATTTTCTTCTGTAAAAGAATAAATTATCCAGAACATTTCTTGTAGAAGATGAGTAAGTTTTTTGAATATTTGATTTAACCACATTGATTTAACCTTGTATTATATAGGTATTTCATTTAAACAGAATAATATAATTGGGGAATTTTTCCCAGAGTATGCACTTAATTGTTACACTAAGAATTACATGTAAGGTTGAGAAAACAGCAGTGGGTATTACAGAAAATTACAAGAAAGTTACATTTCTTCAGTAATGGGAAAGCTAATGGGAATAAAGTTATTTTTTGGGATGATAGTTGTCTTTCCAAGACACAGGGCCTTAAAATATTGGAACACTTCTACATTCCTCCGATAGGAGACAGCATATCTGCTGGATATGAATATTAATAATTCAGTTACATAATATTTCAATGACATCAGCTCTGCCTCTTTGTTTCATTTTTGCCAGTATAGTTTTCAGCTTTCATCCCATGTGGGAGATGTACCATGAGGCTGCTTAAAGGGCTAAATATTTTTGGGTTTCTTCATTATGTTGGAGCAGTAGCATAGCTGAATAACCTATAATTCAGGAGAAACGTGTACTTAGGACAGTATAGGAGGCCAATGGCAAACGGCAAATCTTTATAACCTTAATTTATACCCATTCTTTTCCCTTCATTTTATTTTATTTATTTTCCTCCTGTGGCTCAGCTGTTTTATTATCATGAAAAAGACAAGCACTTGAAATCTGTTCCAGCAGTTAGAAACTGTTTCCAGTGATTATTTTTATGCAGCTGTCTGCACAAGTAGGCTTTATGAGTAGATAAGGATAAGAAAGCTGATAAAAATAAGAAAATTTGTTCATTTTTGATTGACACAAACCTCTTGCATTAAGTGACAAGAGACAGATGAAAATTAAATTGCTCTTAGATTGAGGAAGATGGTGTAAAGCTGTGAGCTTTCCTCATATGGGAATGAAATCTTGTGATTTCCATGAGGATTAATTCGGCAAGCTTCGGTCCATTTCCCTGCACTTCTTGTCATCCCATTCACCTTTATTGTTTTCACTTGGATTCAGAATTTTTCCTGTTTTTTTTAACATTTAATTTCTTTAGTTTATTCTCCTCTCTCTTTGGTGACCTTGTTCCCTGATTTCAGGATTTTTAATTGGAGTAACTTCGGCAAGTTTTGGTCCTTTTCACTGCCCCTCATTTCATCTCAGTCCGTTTGGTTGTACTCACTCAATTTCCAAATTTTCTGCTTTTTTTCAATTGCATTTTATTTGATCATGTCTCCTCTCCAGAGGGTTTGTTAGACTTTGTTCTCTGATTTCAAGATTTTATTTCCTTTCCTGAAGGGTTTTCAAACTTAAATTTTTTCAAAGGCACAATGATCATTGTCATTTTTTGTGAGTGTCTGAGAATAAAGTGCAGATTGGTGTGAATGCAATGCTTTATTTATTTTTTTTTTACTAAGGGGAGAGGAGGTTTTGTTGCTTCTTTTACTTAAAATATATGCTGTCTGAATATCTAGTGTATGTGAAGCAGACATTACTTGAACTAAATAGCTGTGTAACTGAGCCCAAAATAAGTGCAGGAAGTAGTTTATACATTAATATTATGAATGCCAAAAAAAGTTTAGGTCAATAAATTGTCGCATATCTTTTCTATTTAACTCTGCTCTTCGCAGTCACTCTGGCCTTGCTCAGTGCCACCATTCTCTGAGGGTACTTTTGAAAAAGCAGAAATGCCCTCTATGTTAATAAAGTGCCAGACCATGCAGCAAAGTGCGAGGTAAAAATTGCAATTTAGATATTTGAATTACTCTAGAAATAAATGAGTTTCCTTCTTGCTTTTCCCTAGCAGCGCAGCTCTCAAGCATGGAAGATTGCAACTCTAAAACTCTTTGGAATCTATTTGTTCTTTTGTGGTTTTTTTTAAAGGATGTTTGTAACTGAATTGGGTTTTTGGAGATACAGATGTGGTTTGTGATAGGCATGCCTGGTGGGTCCCATGGAATCCAGGCTTCAGATGATGACAGTGAGAGTAGAAGCAGTGCAGTAATTCTGGGCAGCACACTAAGAGGCTATTTCTTGGACCTGCAATACATTAAAAAATTAGAAAGGTTTTCAGTTACTTGCTCATCTCTATTTCCATTTCTTTATGATTGAGCATGCTGTACTGGATCATGATTCAGCATTTAATTGTAGTTAGTGACTTATTTGTTTAAGTAACACACAACTCTGTTGCTGATAAGTGATAAACTGTGCTGTAAACTGTGTATCAGTTGGACTGGACACTCCTTTCAACCTGGTCATTTTCCTTTCTAGGTGAACATTGGACTTACAAGTATCAGTAAGATATCTTGACTTTCTACCTTTGTACCCAGCAGAAAGAGACATAGCCAAGCACAAAGTGCATTGCTTCTGCTGAACAAGAGCAGGAGGAGACTACAAGGAAAGAGACAATGTCTTCTGAAACAGTCCAACAGGAAAGTCAGACACCTCCAATTAAGCAACCTGGATGGGTAAGCTGGGTTTCCTCCCTTATATTTGCTGTTGCTAATGAATAACTGGGATTTTGTCTCAGTTGTTCTTATTGAAGAGAGAAGTAGGTGTCTGTTAGCTTAAGCATATAGATGAAGAGAGGAAAGGATGGTGTGTTATTTTTCCTGGCTCACTGTGCTCAGAGGGCTAGGAGTTGTGAATCTTAAGGCTCTGATTTATGTCCTGAGTTACAAGCTGGCATAGCCAAGGTGTCTGAGTACAAGTCCAGTACAACCTGTTCCCATCAAGTTCTGCATGCACATGTTCAGAAGGGGAGAAGGGAACGTATGGCACAAGAATCTGGTCCGCAGCTCTGCAGAAGATGAACTTTCTCCTCTGATGGAGAAATTGAGGAATTTATGTGGTATGACTTCTTGCTAACCAGTCATTACCAGAGGGCAGCAGTATTGGGCTGATTTGCAAAAAAGAGGCACAAGTGACAGCAGGGTGGCAGGGGCTGGGACCTCAGGTACAGGGAGCACAGTACCACAAAAAGAGGAGGAGAGCAGATCCAGTGATGTTAGCCAGGGCCAGCCTACAGTCAGTTCAGTGATTGCCAGGCAAGTCTGATGCTAAGCCAGACAATCAGCTTAGCAAGGCAAGGTAAGGATCTCCATGGTATACCCAGAACAGTTAAGGCAAGGCCCTGAGCCTGTATACAGCTCCTGAGCTGAAGGGCAAGAGCCTTTGCCCTGGGCAGAGTTTCTTGCTGCTTTCTCCGAGCTTTTCTGTTTCCACAGCAGTCTAACTCTGTGTTACACAACTGTGCCATGATAGAGCTGATTCTGAGCCCAAGCAGCTAAACACCTGGCAGGGTGTGTATGGAGGCAGAAAGGTTGCAAAGCCTGTTGGTGCACTTGGGGCTCTGACATGCATTTCCTTACCTTTCAGTCAGCCTGTTTGTATTTTACTGTATTTGCCATGACCTTGCTCAGAAACCAGTTTGATGTGGTTCTCTATTGTCTGGAGCGGATCCGATTCTGTATTGTGCTCCCAAGCAGCACCACTATTAACTTCTGTGGGAGCAGTGCTTGAAGAAGGGCTGAGATATTAATTACCTATGATGTGAAATATGTGGCTATGGCCAATAAATGCATTTCCTTCTTATGGCTATAAAATCATGGATCAGTCAGGCATAAAAGGAGATAGAATCTTGTAATCAATGAATGTGCTATTTTTTGCAAGGCATTGCTTGTTCTATGATATCTGGTTTTTCTTTCAAGAATATGTATGTTTGGATGTTGTGTTTTTGCAGAAAAATGTTAAAATTTCAATTAATTTTTACTTAATGACAACTCCTTTCCCTTGGCTTTTCTTGCTGAGCACAATGTCATGGTATGGAATTGGAATATCCCTTGGATCAGCTGGGATCAGCTGTCCCAGCTGTGTCCCCTGCCAAATTCTTCTACACTCCCAGCCAGTTTGCTGGTGGGGCAGCCTGAGAAACAGAAAACAGCCTTAACTCTGTGTCAGATCTACTCAGCAGTAATTAAATATCCCTGTATTGTGAAGACTGGTTTGGTCATAAGTCCAAAACCTAGCACCATATCAGTTACTGTTGAGAAAATAAACTCTTGTCCAGTTGAAACCAGTACCACCCATTTATCTCAGGTGTCTGATAACGACAGTTCAAGTGTTAACACTGAGTCTTTTCTTAAAGAAAGAAAAATAATCTTCTTATGTCGACATGTCAATACCCTGGATAGTAAAATGCAAGGGAGAATACTGTCACTTTTCCCTCACAATCACAATGGGTGAAAAAAGAGCTGCCTTGAAGTCTGTTGGAGGCCTGATTTGTATTAGGGTGAAGCCAGTATGGTTGAGTTCCGTTAATGCCATGGATATATTTGAATTGCTCAGAGAGAAAGTTCTACTCGTGGGGAGTCTGGCAGAGTTTATGTTGACCCTTTTCTAAATACTTGCAAAATCTACTCTTATTGAACTTCAATTGACTTCTGTACAGAGCAGAACTGGATTTTTGAAAACTGCCACTCTGCCTTTATTTCCTGTCATTTCTTTCTGGGAGACATGGTGTAGCTCATGAGAATGAAATGACTAACACCTCTAAAGCAATATGCTTCTAGGGTAAGCAGCAGCTGAGCAATTTTAGGAAAATAAAGACCAACAAGATGGGTGGTTTAAACTGAAAACCTATGTAGTTCTTTCTGTTTCTGTATTGGGGTATCAAGATTTTGTCACACTGCTAACAACGGAATAAGGAGTTTTGCTTGGAAGTTTTTTGTATTTTATTTGGGTTTTTTAAAATAATTTATCTTCTTTAATTGATTTTTTTTTCTTCCTGTGAGATTAAATTCAGTAAACTAATCCAGGTTTATGCTTTCAGCCAATGTTATTTTGTCCCATCTCCCAAATTCAAGACAAAGAGATTGCAAGGATCCGTAGAGAATGCAGACAGGAAAGTTTCTGGTACAGAGGTGAGTGATCCAAAGTCATTCTTACCAGACTTACCACACAGAATGACTTCTTGATATAAGTACGCACAACTGTCTGCAAAATGCTTTCTTTGTTGGATCACTGTTGTGGGTTAACTCTATCATGTTAAGCTTTGTATTCTTAAAGGTTTAATTGAATTACTTGCATAATTGTTGTAGGTAAAGGTGGTTGAATTGAGGTCTTGTTTAATATGAACTTCAGCAGTTGTGGAATTGGTTCTATTCTTGAAGTCCATTATTACAACCACCTTATGAATGTTTTACTGTTACGTACTTATCTTTGTCTTTGAATGGAAGGCAGACATGGCTTTGTGTCTTTGATTTGTGAAATTCTTCATAAGTTAGAACATATAACAGATTAGTTCTTGGTGTTTTAGTGCCTTTACTTAGTACCTCTCAGTTTGTAGCTAAATTACATATTTCCCTAATGGAGAAGATTGAAAAGGTTTTCAGCATTTCATCGGAGGTGCTGTCATTACAAGTGTTGCAGTAGTTAGAGGAGATATTCAGATTGTGGAAACTATTACTATATATATATAGAGAGAGAGAGAGACAGCATTAGCTTCAGGTGTTATAGCATGGCCGGTGTCTGGCACTGTGTGAGGACATCTTTGCTTTGAAGAGAACATAATCTGATTCAGTGGATGTAATAGGTAATTAAGACAGTAGGCAAAGTTAATGTTTAGAAATAATGTGTTTAACATTAGAAACAGAAAACATTTAACGTGTAAGAGAGTATTTACCAAATACATAACAAATTTTGACTGATACCAGCTATTCGTCTTTTCATTTTCACAGCTCTTCCTTTATCTCTTGGGAGCATGCTTGTCACCCAGGGGCTAATCTCAAAAGGTAAAGAAAAAAAAAAATCAATGAAGTGCTGTTTTGCAAGATCAATATTCCTCTCGCTCATTGCCATCATTGCCATGGTGATTTGATTATTATGTGTGCATTACCACAGTCATCCTTTTGCAAGAACATGAACTGAGAAGAGAGTTCACAAATCCAAAGACTGGTGGCTGGATTTTGTCACCATGATCACATGTATTTGAGCAGAGTCTTCACTGAGGCAGCTCATAGGGCAGAGCATTGTACAGCCCAAGAGGGGCATTAGAATTGGGTACTGTAGCTCTGCCTGTTGTTTTATTTGAAAATGCTGGCAATGTTTTTACAGTGACCATGTATCAAAATGACTACAGCTTTGGTGCAAAGGGACAAGGAGTACTGCCAAAGGGAGGAGACAGACAGCTTTCTGTAGAGATGGCTCACGATCTGCAGGCTAACACAAAAGAAAATTGTATTCTGTTTCTGTGGTGGATGAGCCTGGTTCTACACACGGCACCTTCAGTTTCCCTGCTGGGGGTCTTGACTGTGTACAAGGTTGAGGTTTGTGTTTTGGGGAAAGAGTGAGGGGCATCTACCCTGAAATCTGCTAAGCTATATCACAAGAGGCTGATGTGAGTTCCCTATTCCGTCCTTGACCTATGAGCTTGCAGGGAGACAGGGAGGGAAGGAGCAAGAGTGTGTCAGAGAAGGATCACACATTCAAAAAAAGGTGAGCAGTGATAGGAAGGGCACTGGGGCCGTCTCTGTAGGTAACATGGTACCAGGTGGCACCAGGTACTCTTCTCAGTTTCTGTTCATTGTACTTGGATGTTTCTGATCAGCTGTGAAATAACAAATGACCTTATTAAATAATCATTACTGTGTGTCAACAGCTGGAAGGGTGTGATTAGAAACAAACAGCATTTTGTTCCTCCCTTCCCCCAAGACACTCAATATAAAATTGCATAGATCACAGTGGGCAAAGGCCCTTGTGCTTAGCATAGGCTGAATACTCCTCTGTCTAAATACTTTCTTCTGATGGCTGCACACAGTACCCTGCCTCTAGAAGATGCTGGAGCTTCTAAGCCTCATTATTACTGTCTGAATGCATGTAACAGTGCAACCAGTGTTCACTTCCCTTTGCCACAGTAATCTTGCTGTGTGGAGCCCTCCTCCACAGCATGGCATTCCCCTGCCAGACACATAGTTCTCAGAGGAATGCTGGTTTCACCTCCTGAGATTCACTGGGGGAATGTGGTGGAAAAGCTAAAGATAATATTTTGCTTTTCTTGTTTAGCACAGTGTGTTCTTCTCTTAAGGCCAAAATGTGTGATTTTTCCTCTCCAGAGGAGAAGGCTACGTACCAGTGGTACAGTTTTAATCAATAGCCACAGAAAGCTACCAAAGAGCAGTTTCATCCTACTTATCACAGCATAAGGAGCTGGATCCTGTGTAAGAGATTTAATTTTGGTATTTTATATGCAGGGTTGATTTGTGCTGAAACGTAAGCCACCACCACTTCCTCTGCAGTGCTGCAGGTGTCACCACTAGCAGAAATGCTGCTTTCATGTTGGTTTACACTCTGAACTCCTGCCTGAACTGAATTCTGCAAAATCCAGATTCTCTTCCTCCTATGACTCTAGGACTGCCCCAAAACACATGTACTAAGAACTAGTGGAATAGAAAGTGCCCTAATATACTGCAGTCTGTCTTAGTGGGCTTCATACTATCCTCACCTTAAAAAATGCAAAAGCTGTAGGAAAATTAGTGCCCTGGTTTTGAGTGCTGGTAAGTTCCTCAAGTAAATAAGCTTTCTGACTATTTCCTTTTATTGTAGGCATTTTCTCACCAAGCCCAAGATTTGGTCCATACTCCAAGATGGCAAGTAAGTTGTACCCAATTCTAAAAGCAAAGAAAAGGTTCTTTACAGGCAATATACAGACCTTAGATGCATCTCTCTGAATTTCTTTCCAAAATCTTCTTTTTTTGGAATTTATGTTACCCCAGCAGATTAGGAAACCAGATTTCTGATGTGTTTAGAAACAAATGTATGAAACAAGATTCTTCTAATGTAAATATTTTCAGTAGCTACTTATATTCTGACCCTAGTGGGTGAAATTCACAGTGCGACAGTATGGCAGGCTGATGTTCTAGCTTCTCAGAAGGCCAGAGAAGTTTGTGTTAAAAGTGTGATCATAGAAGTAAACCATGGTATGCAATCAAAGGCAAAAACAATTAGTGCTGACATTGTGAATTAATTTTATTTTCTATTATCTGTTCCTCTAAATATTATATCCTTTTCCTGTACACAGGAATATTATATCCTTTTTCTGTATCAATTATTTTGGACCAGTTTTTAGTAGTTATTGAATTCACCCCTGTAAACCCTGTATAACTTCACATGTTTGTGACATGTTCTGAGAAGATATGGTACACAATTTGTTATACGATTAAAATGAAGCCAATGGCAACTCCTGATTTAAACTGTGGTATTCACAATGTTTTGTTATCTGTCTATAGTTGCTGGTATCTTGGGTTTTGCCATTGGAAAGATGTCATACATGGGAGAATGTCGAGAAAAGTTTCAGAAAAGTGGCATTGCACCATTTGGTCCACAACGACAAAGGTCTGTGCTTATTTAAATTGTTAAGCCTCGGTGAAAATAGTCTAAAGCACACTAAAAATTATATGCAGCAAAACTGTGAATTTATATTCTTTGATTAGATCCTGATCATAGTCTTGGGCTATATATTGCAGTATTAGAAACTACTACACATTCTTCAGAAAATGCAAATTGAACTCATTGCACTAGCTGTTACTGGGACATATCCATGATTTAAATGAAATTATTCTACTTCTAGGTGTGATGTGACAAGTTACTCATTATCTTTTCATCTAGTATCATACTGCTAAGACTGTCCATGCTATCACTTCGATCCTTTGAGTCTTCCTTTGAAACATACCTCACGCCAAATATGCCACAGATTTTTTTGTAATGTTCTCATATTTTAACAACAATGTCAATCTCAACCCATATTCCAACCTCCCTGTCCTCTATGGCTTTGCCCAACCTCATGCTGTCATATCAAACCATGAAGAGCACAAACTGAGAGGGTGCTTTTTCCACCTTGCACCTCTAACCATCTCAATGGTTGACTTCTGTCACCTGGCATCTCCATGTGTTAGTCATTGTTTTCTCAGCTTCACATAAAGTACTCCTTCACATCAATCAGGCTCTGACTTCCTTCCCAGCTCCTCCTTCAGCTGTCTGTTATACCCTCCATTCTCAATATGGCTTTATATTCAATAAAGTGTAAACCTTTCACTCACAAAACACATTTCCAAAAATCCTATCCAAAACATCATTCTCCTTTGTCTTTCCACATCTTTCCCCCAGACCAGCATGACCTTTTATGCCTATAACAGTACCTGACTGATAATGGGAAGCTTCTTTGTTGTCCATCTATTTCTCTACTTGTATTCTTCCCCCACATAACAAAGTATATACTTGGTATTACACAAAATGTTATACACCTTACTCCTAGCTCGGTTTGCTCATAGGTACAATGGCAAGCACTGTCTTTTGCTGCTTAGAAAATCCTGTTATATTCTGTCAATTGCTAGAAGGAGTACTTAATACTAATTAATGGGCATTATTGGCTGAGACATTTAGATATCATATTTTGCAGTTTATATCCCATATTAAAAGAATTTGGGAATATAGGCAAGAGATTACTTCTTCAAGAACTTTTGCCATCATTCTATATGGTTGCATTAGAAGAAATCCTGCAAAATTCTTCAGTGTTTTATTTGCTTTCAATATTGTAGGCATTGTCATCATGTTTGCAAAGAATGTAAAGCAAAATTGGGATCGAATGAGAAAGAAGGTTCAATTCCTTCAGCATCTTAGTCCCAGGTAGGCAACCTTGCATTTATTTTTTTTAAATCTCATGTTGTTTTCCATGTTGAATGGTATTCTTCTTTTGAACAATATAGTGAAAATCACAGATTTTAGTAATGGATCAACATCCAATCATTACTCAAGGAAATATTCTGTATCTGTAATTTCTGATTAATCTTGTTTCTTAATTTTTACATTACATACCTTTCATGCTAATTTAAAATGCCCCATCTCTGAGGAATCTTTTCTTTAGCTGTAGCTGAGTATTGCTGGTTGACCTAAGTGGAATTAATTTGGATCAACTGCTTGTATTAAAACAAATACAACTTCTTTCAATTTCCAGCTTGTTCTACTTAAGAGTAAAATAATTATGGATTATGTTGATATTTAGAAATGCATTGAAATATTGAGAACTAAAAGCAGACACAGCTGGGTGTGAGTTTTTTGCATTCAGTACTACAATTTGGCTAGAGCCTTAGTGGGGAAGTGTAATAGTGGTGCAAGGGCAGTCTGCCATGGTGGGCCAGGGGACGTGGCCCATGTGGTGTTCTCACCCCAGAAAGGGGGAAGTTCCCTCTGTGAAAAAGGAGGGTTTACAGAGTAGAAGGTAGGGAGTATTTAAAAGGACTTGCACTCTATGAAAAATGGGCCAGCAGCTGGGTTTTTTAAGAATGCTTTCACACTTTCTGCTTGTGGTAAGCTGGCCTACATTTCTCACAGGCAGGAGAATGTGTGAAAGTGTTTGCAAATAGCTTGGCTGCCTGCAAGAGAGGAGAGCAGAGGGCCTGTTTGAAACCCTGCCATGGGAGTTTATACAGCTAAGAACAGAAGTCTGATGCAGAAATTGTTGGATTGAGTCTAGTATATATTATGTAGGAATTTAGACAAGGATGTTGGTAATGGCCCCTTTCTTACTCTAAAGTGCATGCCCACAGACAGTCTATAAGGAGGAATATCCTATCAGAACCTGTTTACTTGCCCAGAAGAGAGATTTTGATGGACTTTTACTATACAACAATACATTGTGGCAGTGAGGACTGAAAAGAGTTTTCAGAGTTCTTAAAGAAGCCATTAGAATGAAGTCCTGATTTTAATCAACTTTGCCACTGGTTCAGCATTTTATATCAAGTGCTCAGCCACTAGCAGAAAATGCACTTTGGCTTAGGCTCACCTAATAGGGTTGTGCCAAAAGAAGCAGTGCTTCTCTTGTGCCAGCTATAGGGATCATGAAGTGAGCTGGCCCTCCAGACCAACTCTCCACTCTAGTTTGGTATGAGGACAGGGGTAAAAAATCCCCCAAAACTTTCGGAAGGGTTTCTTGCTAGTGCAGCATGAAGGAAAGAGTGAGCCAGACTTAGATAACTCTGAATAAATAACACTCTAAATCCATTAGCACCTATGAGCTTAGTTAAACTCTTGCAATTCTGTGCTGATTAACTGCTTTTGAAGATTTTGTCTCAAATAAATGTTTATGTAGGTTCACTTATTTCAAATAAGGACCCCAAGGCACATTTAATGAAGAATGGTCACTTACTAGCAATTACCTGTGTAGGGGAATCAAATATTTATTGTGCGATTTACCTCTGCTGTTTGTCAGAGCTGCAGCTTGCTGAACCTTCAATCCAAACACATTTTATTTTCTAGCCTTCCTCTGTCAGCTGACTATATTTTTTCTGGTGTGCAAGTACCAAGTAGGTTTTAAATAAATTCCAGATTGTCTCAAATACAAAGGAGCCTTGCAGCATTTTGAGGGGAAGAACACAGGATGCCACAGGCCCCTCTCTTGTGTTTTTCCTGTAATGGGTCCCGAAATTTATGTTGTGGAACCTGTTCCCTCCTCCAGCTTACATGTTCGTCGAAGACCTTGATTGCTGCACATTTTACCAGCAACTTAGGTCTTGTTCAGTTTTTAAAAGGGCTTGAAAGCTTAATCAGAAACTTAGTTTGAAAACAAATGTAAGGTATGTGTATTTCTTTCAAGTTTTAATTGCTGTAATGAAAAAGCCATTATATTTGGGCCTGTGTGGTATTTTGAATTTGCCAGAACTCAATTTTGGACAGGTTTTAGAAACTTAGGAAAATAAGTACTGTAAGCATTATGTTGTTTTCTGCATTGTTAAACCTCTTCTATGTTTCAATAAAAATTCTCAATTTAGCATCCTGTGCTCTAAAAATGTGCAGGCCCCTGCTGAGCACATTTTGCTACTATCCATGTGAAGCATATGGTGCAAGGTGGGGCAGTACCTAGGAAGACCACCAAGATAAAATTGTGTTCATGTTTAGGAGTCCAAAGGTAATGTCTTTTATCCTCAGGGACTGTGGAATGTTCTCAGAGAAGTCACTAAGAAGCTCCACGTTTCACTTTGAAAATAAGGTGGCACTCACATAAATAACAGGTCCTTTTATTCTGTTTACAGATGTGGTGAACATGATAAAAAACCTATGGACCATCTTCTTTCAAGGCACTTTCCTGTAGACTAGAAATAATAACTTTGTGATACTATTTCTTAGATTGGGTATAAGTTCACTTATTTGAAATAGTTGTATATTGTTACTTAGTTCTGTTTGTACTAAATACCAGTTTTTGAAATGCAAGTTTTGAAATATACTCCTCTCCTTCCAGCACATGTTGGTTTATTTTCTTCTCTTCAATGCAATTTAGCTCTTAGTGCTGAAAAACTGCATTTGTCTAGTGTATTTAGATGCTGGAAATACTTTGTGTAACAGACAAAGTGGTTTATGTTGGAATGTTTGTCTATGTCAAGCAGAAAGGGTGTGAGGATGTTTAAATGGTTTAGTTGAGGTGTTGGAGCATGGGTTGGACTCGATGATCTTGAAGGTCTCTTCCAACCTAGTCCTGTGAATGCTGTGAAATGGTTTGCACAGTGAAGCAGCTGTTCAGTCTCTGAGCTGACCCCTTGTTTATGGAGTACTTTAAGACTACCAAATTCAGGGTATTGTCAGACTGCAATTACTGTGCTGGACCAACTTCCCATAAGCCAGTTTTGCACAAAGGTCCACTTTGCCAGGGATACCAAAAGTGCGTGAACAAGAACACACAACATTTTTGAACAGTTTATGGTTGCACAAAATCTGAGGCCACCAGATGCTGAAAAAACCCTAAACTTGGATGGCACATGCTCTCTACAAACAGCAGGACACACAATCTTCCATGAAAGATCTCAGGAAATCAAAAGCAGGCACTTCCCCTAAACACAGTGCTGGCTTTCACATGGAAATAAATGCACAGCTAGTGAAAAGTTTGGGCTTCGCTGTCAGTTGATGAAGACTGTCTTCTGTGGGCTTTTTCTGTTTGCTTTTATACTATGCCTATGGTTAGTGCTCCTCTTTTGAATTAGCTTCTGTGGACATCTTTACCTGGACACAAAGAAATTCTGTAAGCAATATATATAGTGTGGAAAAGTGTAATGTAGCTATTAATTGGTTAGTAAACACAAAAGACATTCTGGATTTGACAAAGTCATTAGACTGAATACTCAATTCCCTGATAAAGTACTTGGATGGCCTTTCCTAGCCAAGTAGCCACCAGGCAGAAGGGGAAGGGTTAGACTGACTGGCCTCTCTGTTCTTTTCTTTACTATAGGATTTTATACTTTTCTACTTGGTGTTTGGCCTCTTAAATTCTTGAGCTACTAAGAACCCCTGTCTCAACAGGGGCTTCAATTTTGCACGTGCTACTTTTCTACAGTATTTTTCCACAGCACTTTCAGTTGGAGTCAGGGATACACAGCAGTGCTGCCACAGCTGCTGCTGTGTACAGGCAGGTGAGCCTCGGAGAGCCTTCCACAGAGGCTGCAGGGAGAGGGAGTTACACAACCACAGAGAAGGTGACCTCCGTTGTGAAAATCATGTAATTGTCATGGGTGTACTGCGATAGCCACCAAAACCTGCATGGTGACATGTCTGAGCTACTTCCCCTTCATCTGTCATCTGCTGTCAGGATAAGAGCCAGAAGCTGCACCAAGGTGAGTCGTGCCTGGGTTATCTGAGGGAAGCCATTACATCCAGGTGACACCAAGGAGAGTGATGTGTGGGACAGAGGACCTTGCATGTCAGACTCTCAGAGGTTGTTCTCGTGGTCAGCGTTACGTCTTGGGATTACAACTTAGCTTTTGAACTTTGCTTTAAATGTAATTTTGGTTATTTTTTACTTTCGATTATTTTTCTGTAATAAATATACTGATGTATAAAATTTCTTGTATCCTTTTTTTCTAACTTTGTTTCCATACTTTGCAAAAGGCTGATTAGCTAATTGTGTGGATCTAAGTTCATGAGTTACTGTGATACGGGTATGAAAAAAGGCAGTTTGTGAATCTGAGATGTATTAGCACTACATTTATGCATATCAAAGGAAAAATGAGCACAGCTAATGGGAAGACTGTTCTTTTGAAGGTCTTTAAAAGCAGCTGTTTTGTAGTAATTATGTCCAGTTTAATGAGCTAATCTTTGTTAGCCATTACTATTGTGCATTCCATACAAGCAGGTTAAAGAATTTACTTTTAATTGAAGCAGAAGTTGAATACATTGAATTTAGGGGTGACCTATCAAAAAAAATAGGGAGAGATTTGAGGTAATCAGTTGCTTCTTTAATAAGAGGGGAAGAAGTCTCCAGGAGGAAAAACAGTTGACCTTGCAAAGGTAAACTAAACTTTTCTTAGTGTTTTCTTACCCTGATAATAGGCTGTATGTTCTCCTTTGGCAGAAGATGTTACAAAAAGGCTAAAGAAATCCAATGAACTTACACAGCTTCCTGTGAGTCGTTTGTATCTGGAAAGTTGAACTTGTTTTCTTCACTCAGACAAGGGAGTTCAACCATGTGCTCAGGCATATCACAGCTTGGGTAAAGTCCACATACTTGTTAAAATCAGGAAACAAAATACCTCCTTCAGCTACAATACATCCAGAGTGAATAGCTATATAAAACCGTCTATGCACTTTATGAAATTATGGCTAGAAAAAGGGTGCAAGAGGAAAGCTATAGTGACATTAGCCTCAAACAACTGCAATGGACTGCTTATCTTGGTGGACTTTTGTATTAGCTGTTGGCACTCATTTTACAAATATGATATTCACTCCAAAATAAAAAAGGAAAAAAAGGTATTTTAGAAGAGAAAGCAGGTTCAATTGCAGGTTGAAAACAGCACATTCCTGTTTTAAATCCTTTGTAGGTGGACTCTAGTCAAGCCAGCTGGTCTATAATTCTCTTCTAAAACCAGGAACGAAAGGGACATGAAGGCTCACTATCCAGGTTTTTGTAAATCCCTATCAAAAACAAGATTTGGGGCTTATTTTATTGTATTTTTAGAGAAGAATGAGAGAATAGGGCATGCTATGCAACAACAAGTAATGTGGGGAACTCTGAAGTGAACTGGTAAGAAGAGAGCGGGTTCTGGGGCAGGATTTACAGCAGGAGCATGCTGGACCAGGCCCTGTGGGAAATAAAAAGTGGCCAGCAACGCTAACTTGGAAGCAGCAGCTCCTTCCTCATGTCCATTTCTACCAGTGAAAGAGCTGCTGGTAATTTGTCCCACTCACACAACTTGTTTTTGGCATCACAGACAAAAAATCCATTTGAGAGGACAAAAAGAGGGATCCAACTTCTGACATCAGTATTGCAGTAGTTCCATATCCTTGAAATACTAAGTCACTTGTACATTGTATGGGTATGGAGGGCTTTTGTTTTGTTTTGGTCCCCCCCCGC
>VXBB01011807.1:217035-240379 GCA_013399915.1 Illadopsis cleaveri | reverse complement strand
ATCTCATATCCTGAAAATGGAGTCCTAAGTCATCAGTGAACAACTGGGAAAACAGCAACGCAAAGGTTAAGCACTATGAATTTTAAATCCTGAATAATTTACTGCAAGTTTTGGCAAAGGAAATTTAACTCTCCCTTTCTCCTTCATCTTAAGATTTTTTTCTCCTTTCAAGGATAAGTGAAAATTCCATTTGATTGAATATCCATTGTATCAGATGATTGCACAATGTCTTTATCATATATCCTTTGTTGGCTTACTGCGGCATCACATTATGAAAGCAGCTCATATCAGGCTCTTGCTTTTTAGTTTTGAAAGTATAAACTCAAGGCATATGTGTGTCCAAGCCTGCACTGGCTGTGCTGAACTAGCACAGAACCAGGGCAAGGGTCTGAAACGGTAATGGGACGCAAATTGTCCCGGTTGTTGCCTTGAGATTAAAATCCAAGGTTTTGTGGATTTCTACTAACAACTTAATAGGAAACTAAATTGCAAAAAGTAAAAGGGTATTTTTAGACTGCCTGTTTCATGTAAGAGATTACAGAGAACTTATTCTGGTTGTGAGTCAGGAAGATTGGGCTGCAAGCAAAACCCTCTTATGGCAGGTCTGGTGTTTGTGGGAGCCAAGGAACTGAGTTGGGCAAGGTCCTCACTCAGGGCCACAAACCAGAGTCCCCCATGAGAACAAACAGGTCTTTCAGCTTCCAGCAAACAGTGGACAAGTGAGGATTTCTTCTTGAATCTCAAGGAGGCAAGAAAGTTGTGGGTTCAATCTAGAATATTAATGATTTCCCCAAGTTTCTGCAAATCTGCTTAGCTTTCATTAAACAAATCAAATCAAATCACTTTTCACTAACACTTTTCGACGTAGCTGTGTTCCAAACAACTTCAGTAGGGAAAAAGCCCTGCAAAGGTCAGATTAGTACCTACCTGGGGCTCTAAACATGCCTACTAATTTGAGGAAACACAGAAACATTCAGGACCAGGATTTTTGGTAGATTTACCAGCAATGAAAGAGCTGAGGCACATTTCTGCAACCCTCTTCTCTCTGTTCATGTATGTTAGTAACAATGAACTTGGAGATAATGCAACCAGCTCCTTTAAACTGGCCTGCTTATTTTAAGAAACTGTGAAAACACTTATTTTATAGGGGTACTTTTTAGAAATGTTCATAGTGAAGCATTCAGACTCCTTTCCTGGTGTTTGATTTAAGGTATAAAAAGGTTTTTTCTTTTTAATGTTATTTTTAATTTGAGGAAGAAAATTTACTTAGCTGTACAGTAAACATTGAGTTAATTCTCAGTTATTCACAAATACAGAGGTATGATGGTCCATAGGAAAACTTTAAGTATTTTTTAATACCATTGTTCTATATATCTAGTCACATTGCTCCCAGCAACAGTGACCCTGCCATCAGATCCAAGACACTTAGTTTCAGTTAAAAATTCCCAAATTCCTGGAAGTGCAGTATGAGCAAGCTGCTCACGGGTGACTGGGCAGCTGCTACAAAACCATGAGAGTGTAAAGGCCCACTCTGAAACAAGGGGGTACTAATGGAAGACATGCAGGAAAAGGGAAGGAAGAAGATTGAATTCCCACGGCTGTTTAGTGAATCAGGGGCTCAACATACACAATGTCACAGCAAACTGAATGGGACCCAACTTTGACAAAACATCAGTTCCCAATACCCTACTAAATTAACAGCTATGATTGAGAACTCTCCTGTATTTAATGTGTACTAAAGGTGTGAAATCAAAATAATTTTAAATTGATTAAAGCAAACCAAACTTGCTCAAGTACAAAAAAAAGTATGTCCTCTAAGAGTAACTAGATGCAACAGAATGAAAGCTTTATATTCAATTTAAAAATACTATCAACACATAATGTTAACTCAAGCAGACATGTCAACACTAATTGACATGCCTTTTACCTTCTCCTCTAAGAAAGGAAAAAAATTCTGAAACAATTTATATAAAACACTGTGTTTGTCCACCCAAAAATATGAATGTGAGGCAAGACACTTTACAGGAAGGCATCATCATAGGAATCTGCTCTATTATTATCATCTCAAATTTTTACTTCCTGTTACTTGCATAACTGACAACTAAGGAGCTGTGAATATTTTCATGACAAAGCTAAGCAGCTTTGGAATAGCACACTGAAAACCACAGCAATACAGTTCTGGCAGACTGTATTTTCAGAGTTCACTCATCGCAGCCATGAGAAGCATTCTCTACCAGGTAAATTTCTGATAGAACTTCAAGATAATCGAATTAGCACATTAATTTTTTTAGAAGATCAGCTTTTCTGAAAGCAAATTTCCTGTTTTATTTCAAGTATTATTTGGCTCTTTAAGCATCCTCCTCTTTCCCTGCTTCTTCCTCCTCATTTCAGCCATTTGCTCTGTACAACCCCCTCCCCCCCACAATTATCTTATTTATGCTGTTCTGCTCCAACTCCACTAAATCAATAAAGTCTTTGAGAATTTTCAACTTGGTAGGCATGTTGTTTTTCAGCTCCAACAAGGATGTCAGGAATCCTTTTATGCTATCAACTTCGTAATGGTTTTTGCTCCCTTATAGCCCAAACCCCCAAATAAACACAATGCTGGGTGATGAAACTGCACAGGCGAGAACAAGAAAAGCCCTAAGTCAAGGCACCATTTTTAGAGACAGAGCAGGTGATGCAAACATCAGGAAATATTCTTCAGTTTTGCCAACGTAGCCCTTCTCTTACAGGTAATAACAAAATATTCCACTGATTGGGATCTCTTCTCCATAAACATGGTGGTTTTTTTATGACTTGCAAAAATTAAGAAATGAGGTCAAATATACAGAGCCTAACATTAACAGCCAACAGATCATTCAAGGTTTTACCAAGTCAGGTTTAGCCTTCTGCACTGAAATGTAGCTATTTTCAATAACTGCAGTTTCATTCAATTATTTTCTTCAGAAATGACTGTCTGTAGAAACCTGTTGTGGGCAAGTCAGAGTATCAGTCTAAAAATACAGCTGGCACCATGAAACAGTTTTGAAAAAGTTATGGTTACTTCAGTGTCTGGCGCAGCTCTTCAGCCCTTTTCCCTTCAACAGTTCAGTAGTATTCCTGACATTACAAACTAAGTATAACAATAATTTCAAGTTCCCAGCATATCACTTTCAGACAAAACAAAGTGAGAGATTGAGTTCTACAGGTAACTTTTAATGCAAGTCTTGAAAAGAGAAGATGGAGAAGATTCTTGAGAAGATTCTGATATTCTTCCCTTCTCAATACATGGGATTGCATTTATTTACATGTATTTTTACCTTATGCTATATGTTCATAATACCAGTTACCCTTCTCATTCTTAAACAACAGCACAAATGGTTGATAGTCATGACACCTCACAATAGCCTTGTTTTTCATTTATGCAAAATTAAAAAAAATTAAGCATAAATACATTTTTTAATCTTCTGGCAAGTCAGGATTTTCTCCTCATTTATTAATAGTTGTGTCTGGCAGAGCACACCAAAGGTGCTGATACTCATGACTAATCTAGATGAAGTTCAAGTTAGCTGACAGCAGGTAATTTTCTTCAGTTCTTCATTTGACTCTTACTCATCCCAGGTATCTCCGTATTTATTTACTTTAACTAAAGAAAACAAAGAAAAAACAAAAGTAGTTATGTGATAGATTAACTGCAGAAGTCATCATATACAGTGCCAGAAAGTATAATGAAGTGCACTGTCATCTGAAGTGGTGTGTGGGGAGTCAGTCAGTCACAGCACAACAGACGTGTAATTAAAGCTACTTTGGAATAAATGGGGAGAAGAGTTTGCTAATCATTTTACCTTAATGAATTAATATTCAGTCAGGAGGCCTACTGTGCTAATTCCTGCTCTAAAGAATTTGTAATTACTTTGAAACAAACGTAACACGTGGATGAGACAAAAACAATTGGAGGAAACAGGCAAGGAATGTTACAATAAATAATGAGGCTACATAATCTGGTTACATGCACAGTTGGATAGAGTCAGCACAGTTAAAAACACATTCAAAGACAAACAAACAGAAATCAGTAATCCCTACTAGGAAACTACCCAGCCATTATTATTTGGCAGCTTCCTTTAGCACAGGACTGAGTCAGAGAGGAAAAAAATCAGGGTAGTGGTCTAACAGCTTTGTTCAGAAGTGTGCCACTGTAACTGAACAGCAACCAGAAAGTGAAAACAGGCTCTCTTGAAAGTGAGCTGCAAAGTCCTCTGTAACTGACTGCCACCACTGAAAAGATAAAGGATGGATCCATCTGAGCCAGTAAGAATGCTGACACTAGTCAGGCACCCCTTTAGAAAACCACTTGCAAGTTAATTATTAAGCTCACTGTTTATTACTAACTATGCAGCAGAATAATAGAGCAAAATGCCTGGTCCTCGTCTCTGTGAGCTACCAGGAAACTGAGCATAAGGCCCTGACAAATGTCTTTGGAGTGACTGATATTGCAGTGAGACACAATAAGAAGTTCTCTCAAAGTACAATTTGATTTCCATTTCTATTACCATGGCAGCTGAACAGGCTGCACTCATTCCCTGGAAAATGGGCCAGTCTAGATCACTATGCAGATGCACGTATTTGTGCTGCTGCAGGGAAGGGAGAAGGCACCAGCAGATGGAAGTTAAGGATTGCTTAAAGCTGGTTTAGACGTGGTTTTGTTTCCCTTCTGTCCTTGCAAGGGAGGGCAGAAATCACTGTCTCCTATTTGCTAGGGACTCAGAGATAAGAGGATGAACCAAGGGGTAGTGACTCAGAAAGTATGAACAAGCACACAGCAAGCAACATGTCCAGTTTGACACAAGAAGCTAAATTGGATCTTAGCCCACAACATCAGTGTAATCCCTGAACTGCAGATTTAAATGCACTTGCATGTGTAAACCATTCCTGAATTTTTGTATGCCCTCCTTACTCTTTTTCCCTAAAAATGCAAAGAGATACTTTAAAAGGTCTATTTACAAATCTCACACACTGCTCAGTTTTATTCTCAAAGCCCAAGTACAGCCTTCAAAGGGAACACAGAAATATAGAAAGAATGTAATATTTCATCAACATTTTAGAGGTCTTTTATATACCTCTAGTAACTAAAAATAAAGTAACAAATGCACATTCTCATTTCACAGCCACATTTGCCATGGAATATGGCAAGGTTTTCAGAATGCTGCTTAACACTCCTGTGTATGGTTCACAAGTGACATTTCTAGGCTTTCTATTTGTGGAGAAGTATCTTGAAAAAGAAACATTGTATAAATCCATGAAGTGTCAGCCGATAGAATTTAAAAGCCATCTGAAACCGCAGCTTCAATAATTTTTTCATGTCTCATTTGGCATAGTCACATGATAAGAGAAAGCCTTTTATCCTTGAAATAACAGATAAAAATCATTACACAAAAATTGTTTATAATTTTTCTTTCAAGACTGCAGATCTGCCCAAAGATAAATGATCTGCAGAAAGTAATTCACAAGCATCAAAGAGACTGACACTCTTAAGCAACACTGTTCCAAAGCTTAGTGTTACTGCTTCAGAAATTTTTGCTTTAATACACTGTAATACACTCTTCTATACTTCTTACCACCCATTATACCTAATAGGAGACAACACCTATTCCTAAAAGTCTTGTTGCAACATGGCTGACAAGACTGGGCAGTGCACAAAAACCCAAACAATTCAAGGTGACTAGTCCATCAGTGTGTTAAATGGTAAAACATTCCTCTTGCTACAATTGTTTTTACAGATGCCACATTAAATTTAGAAAGTTCTAGAGCAAGCAATTATGAATTGCTTCTGTGTCTCCTTTTCGAAAAATTGATTGAGTCAAAAAGTTGTCTGAATGGCATCTTACTCTTCAGGACATTGCATTCTTATTTTGCTCCATAAAGTTTTCTTTTTCACTGTGAAAACAAATCTCAATATTGCTGCCAAATACCATTTCCTTCCTCTGGGTTTTAATGTAAAAAATGAACCTCTACAAACAATGCCTCTATAGAAATCCACTAATTCCACATGAAACTATTCATAAAAATAAGTACCCTCCCCTTCAAACCATCAACCATGTGCTCTATTTTCAGAGAACAATGCTATCTAAAACACACACCCCTCTCCCATAGCTCTTTGGTATAGCTCTGAGCTTAGAGAATTCTTTGTTAAAAGAGGTTGCTCAATATACTCAATGAAGCAAAACTTACGAGCTTTTCAGTCTGGCACCAAGCAGAATGGCTAGAGAAAAGGAATTATAAATTTCTATTGGATGATCAAAATTTTGAAAAAAATAATTATCTGAAACAGGAAACTACAGACCGTATGTATCACATATGAGATACCTGCAGATACTCTAAATATAAATTGCCTAAAAGGTATGCAGGATTAAGCTTGGTGTTTGCAACCATTTTTAACATTATGGCAAATATCTGAATTTGGTTAAGTATTGCTGTGAATAAGTATATTACCTTCCTTAGCTGGTTTTTCCTGTGAAAACTTGCTTGGAGTTTCTGCCTTTGGTGGTTGCATTACATCATATGTCTGTCTGTGTTTATTCCTTAATTCCTCGTATGTGATGCCTTTTTTTTTCCGACTTTCTTCAGGAATTGGAGCAGGTTCTGAAAACAAAACAAACAGAGAAATACTAAATATGGCATAACACAGCAAAATTTGGCTTCAACATGCTCTAGAATGCCAGTTAATTACTGCTCAATCCCATATTAAAAGGAGCATGACAGCTGCAATTCTGAATACAACAGTGAATGTATATGGTTTTCAAGTAATTCCTTTTATCCTTTTAATTTTGTCAAACTGCTTTGAAATACTGGCTGTTAATTAATTTTCTTCATTTTACCGTAAGAAAATCTAACAACCAAGTGGTAGTTGATGGATAAAATAGTTCTGGTCACTTTATCTAAAATTTACACTAATTATACATTTGAGATATGTATGATTTCTGAAGAGAAATCTAAGTGAAGCTCAAGGGTTTGCATTAAGGCTTTAAGTTTTGCTTTCAAAGAATTAGAACAATATCTATCATATGATGCCTGATAAACATTTGATCCTTTTATCTATATTTATAATGCAGAATCTTGGTTATATAATAAAGGTTTTACCAACTATAGAAATTTGTGATGAAATGCAATTACAATTTTCTTGACACATTTATATCTGATACTTTCATATAACTATAACCAAGTTGCATTGAAAGGACTTTTTTAGCTATATAAAACATTTTTTATAAGTAAGTTGAAAAAATCCGAACTAATTCAAAGTACAAAATCCTGTATTTGATAGCAACTTCCTCCTTTTTGTAGCAGAGACACCTGAATTCAGAATCCTGTGTTTCCCCTGCAATAGCTGAGGACAGTTCATACTGGAAGGAGGGGAACAGCTGCATGATACTTGAAAACCATTTTAGTTCTCTGTGAGAAAATCAGACTGTTGGTGAATGGAACATAATATCCATTCAGTTCCCAGGAGACATAAATGTTTGTCACATTGTGAAAAAAAATTTAAAAAGTTTAAGGTCATGGAGTTACAGCAGTATCCAGTTACAGCCCCACAGATAATGGAACTGCAATCACCTTGGAAGGGGCAGCAGGCAATTGGTAGGCTGTGGTCTATTCAGTACACTGAAGGGATGGCATATTCCCCTTTCTTTCAGTCAAAGAGAACTTTCAGTCAGGCTGAGTTTTTTGCAGGTTTAGTTCCACAACAGATTGCACCTTGTAAGTTAATTCAGGATCTTTACTTGCAATTAAAGTAATTTTCAGCTAGAAAACCCTAAATCTAGTTTAGAGTTAGAACACAAAATAAAAATTATATTCATCTTCTGTGTAAAAACAATTCTTGTAATTCTTTCAGCTCTTTCATTCAAAGCCACTGTATTGTGCCATGTGTGTTTGCATAGGGTGAGAATACATAGTTTAGTAAGAGCAGTATCTAAAAGAAAGGCAAGAGTCTCTTCAGTACAAACTGTTAAATACTAACACTCACCTTGAACAGTGTAATCAGTAATTCCTGTAGGTGAAGATTCATTCAGAGAAGCACTGAATGGAACGGGTTCATAACTGGAGAGGGCTCTATCTGTTGAGCTGTAATCATCCGAATAGCTGGAAGAAGGTGGGAATCCAGCTCTTGGAGAAGATGACTCAGTAAATGACTGAGGAGGTGTGTCTGAAAATTCAGATTTACGACTGGAACGGCTGGGAAAGAATAAAACTAAATATTAAATATGAAAATACTGAAATTAAAAATGGAACTGTAAGAGTAACAATACTTTCAATTCAAGAAAATGTTCTTTCATTTTAAATAGTTTAGTTTCCAACTTAATCATCATCTTAAAAAATTTTTGGGATGTTTTGGGTGTTTTCTTTACGTTGCAAAAATTTCTGTAGTCCCTTCTCCAACATTCTTCCCTTCCTCAGAGAACCTTAGCTCATACCTCCAGAATAGGAGAGAAAAGAGACAAAACATATTGCACTTTACAATAACTGAAGTTATAATCCTTTTTTCCAAAGAATCTTCAGACAAAAACACCCCACATCAGACACAAATAGTACATGGTGTGCCCACGTAACTAGTGGTAGTATAAACTACAGTTAATTTTAAAAGCCTTTTAGGAAGAATTTGATATTTAAAACCCTTCATCATTAGAAGGTGCTGTAATTGATCAGGACTGAACAGCAGAAGGAGAACAAACAGCTATCTCAGGAAAACTAAACTATGAAAATTAATCAAGTTGCTGAATTCTGCAAAAATATTAATGAATTTTCTCTTGAGAGAGAAAGATAATATCATATAAAGAGTATTTTGGAAATTGGTGCCTGATATTTTAAATTATTCACTATATTCTAAGAATGGCCTTGCAAGCCACTACACAATATGTCCCTCTATCAGGAATGCCACCACTTAGTGCCACTAGAACATCTCTAGAGTATTTATTAATTTTTTACTTTTAATTTCTGCTTAGCTGTACTTTTAGTTTCCTATGTTTAGTTTCCTAACATTTGCAATTAGTCTTTATTTAAATCTCATAATAAACATACAGAACAAAGCCACTTTATTGCCCCAATTATGTTTTCAAAATATATGCAAACACAGCTTTATAAAACTACCTAATCTTTTAGCTCCCTACGAGTTTTTAACTGCAAATCAAATTACCAAAATGCATTAATTAGTAGACATACTAATTATGGCATTCCATGCCCAGGAAAGTGTAATGATTTCTGTTGCTGGGTTAAAAGGGTAGCATGTATGGATAATAATGCAATTGAAATGAATTTAAATTATTTATTCAACCAAGGAAAAGGAATTTATCACTTAGGAAATAGAACTTCACAGATACCAATTGGTCATTAAAGGCTGAAGGAATTTATTGGTGTGGCAGATGATGGTACTTAAACAAGTTCTCATGTAAACACAATTAATGAGCATGACAACTTCATATTAGAAATTGGAGGGGGGTGAAGGGACAAGTCCAACTCCAATTCAGCTGATTCTATACAGTAAGTGTATGAAGTGGTAATGCCTGAAATTGTTTGATGTCATAAAACCATAAACATTTCAGAATAAAGGTAGATTTTGCACACAAAAAAACCCTGTCATAAATCTGAACATATAGTGTAATTAAGAATTTAAGCAAATCCTTTATAAACATGTAACAAATCTCAGCACATACACAGGAGGACTACTACTCACTATCCAAACACTATTCTCCTAGTTTTGAAACAAAGGTTTAAGTGACATATTCTGAAAGCAGCTTGCAATTAAAAACCAGTTGAAGTAGAAAACATTCTGGAAGAAAACAGGAAATAGTTTTAAGAACCTGATGAGTTTCTCATGTGTACAGCATAATGCTGTTACAGATGTAAAGGATTTAAACAAACAGCAGTAAGCTTGACCACCATGCTTCTTCCTGCACTGATATTGTTTACTGAGCTCTTTCCTTTGATAAACACTGAAATCATTTCCACCCTTTTCCTACTTCAATCAAACTAAACTATGGGAAAAACTTCCAGAATGTAACACTATTTTATGTCAGTTAATTTAGTTTACTTCTAAAGTAAGGAGGCAGCTTGTGCTGTCACACTTCTGTAAGTAAATTCCATGGGAAATGCTCTTAATTTTAAAAGAAATACCGTTTGCTAACTAAAATGTTTATTTTCCTACTCCTCAAAGTGATTAGTTGTATGTAAAGAGCTCAACATACATATTTTATAGCTTGCCAACTGATATGAATACAGATTCCTGAAAGTGGTAGGTCTGAGGTAATGGGGAATGAAGGAAAGTGCAGCTCTGAAGGTGTTGGAAAGCTGCAAAAGTAGTATTGATCTGTTAGTGTTAAAAAAACCCTACTCGGAATATGTTTAAATTTAAAAGATACTTAAATTCTTACTTAGGTGAACTATGTCTCTGAGCTTGTCGTAGAACATCTCCTATTGGGGAATCCTTCAGTTTCTTAAATTTCTCGCTACAGATTGGCAAGTAGGATATCTTTCCAGCCAGGTATCCACACATTCCAGCAACTTTTTAAAAAGAAAAAAAGATGGGTTTACATGCTGTACTGTAATATCCAACATCATTTTAAAATAATAATTTTAAATAAATCATGTAGTATCTTGAATAAAAGAAAGAGAAACAGTTTAGATCTAAACCAAAACCATGCAGTAGTCATCTCTGCTTCTTCTCCAGACAAAGAGTACTAAAACCAAATGCAACAGCTGAATGGAGACATAAAGCAATGATTTAGACATGGTGTGAGCACCAGATGATTTCAGCTTGGTGAATGAAAGGTGACCAAAAAAAAAAAAGAATTGCATCTTTTTTTCCAAGATCCAGAAATCACAATTTACTATCAAAGATGACAAACTAATGAGAACTAAATACAGGCAGTAAATTCTTCTACTTTAATTCACCAGAACAGTCAGATTCTGAAAAGGCTTTACTAGTATGAAGAGAGGTCTAAATCAACTTAGCAGTAGGCTCAGTATCTTCTGTAAAGGATTCTGTGGTTTGGCTGCCAGAGGGCAAACAACTGAATTAGCTGAACCCTTGTAATCACTAAGCAAACTGTTTCAATTTAGTGCATGAGCTACTTTCATCTGCTGCAAAGGACATAAGAATAAATTAGCAAGAAAGCTCTTTCTGGGCTTAAAACTTATGATTTCCAGCAACTGGCTCCTTCAAGTTTTGTGAGTGGGTCAATGGTGTATGAAGGATTCCGTGGGAATGAACCATTTTCTTGTTGACTTTGTAGAAGAAAATGACTAAACCCCTCTTTCATGTGCAATGAATATTTCCTAAATATAAAGACTAAGAGTCGTGATTATCTTTAAGACAGGAAAGAGTTAATTATCAGTAACATTAATCCTCTGCAATTCTCACCTATAGATTACATTGCCTGGGAACCAATATAAAGGGGATTTTACCCTAGACTGCTCTATTGATACTGAAATTGTTCTAATGTTTTATTTTCAAAGGAAGGGTAAAAGTCCTTTTCCAAGGGAATAGAGAAGAACAGCCACAACTATGAGTGAAGTTTACAAATAAGGAATGTAAGGGTTTAGCTGTTTAGCAGGTTAAAATAAACCAAACACCTCATATACAATAAATACAAAGAGAAAAATTACAAGCCCTTAGATTGGCCTAAGAAGAATTCAAACTAAATATTTAGCAAAATAAAGCTTAACAAAAAAACTGATTACTCTTTTGCATAAATTACAAAGAGAAAGTCTCTTTTTCTTGAGGCCCTCTAGTAAAGAAAAGGGGAAGTATCTCTCTGGAAGATGTTTCACTCAAAGCAATCATTGGCCAAAGTATTTGGTTTATTTTATTACAGAACTAACAGCCAGATGATCCATGTTTTTGAACTTAGCGCAGTAAATTAGGTATTGTTCTTTCCTTCTACATTCACTGTGACAAGATGCTGATTAGACATGGCCAGGTCCCACTGCAGACTAAGATGAAGTACATACAGGCACAGGAATCTTCCCCTTCTTTGTCAAAGACAGAGAGAGGACCAATAGCTCTCTGCTGTGTTGAAGGGGATGCTGTCAATGCAGTCAATCAGCCATGACTAACTAGAAGTCTCAATAAATTGTCGAGAGTACCTAGAAAACTACAGAGAAAAGTATAGTAATTCCTACAGGCAGAAAATCCTGGCCAGCTCAGCTGCATCTTATTTCTTCCTTGGATTTCAATAGATTAGTTCTATTAAGTAAGAAGAATGTGTAGCAGTGATTGGGGAAATAGCAGTTCTATTATTTATTAGAAATGTTTGTGTTATACCATTGTTTGGTGTTCAAAGAAAGTAACCAGAATTTAGCATAAACAACTGGAGCCCTAGTCTCTCACATTCATTTATCTGCTTAAACAAGACTTCCTTGACCACAAATCATGGGGTTTACCCTCTTCCCACTGAAGTAAACTGGCTGTATCTGCACAGATTGGCAAGATGGCAACTTCCTGTTTTACTGTCTTGTATTACATTGAAAAGGTAATTTATTAAGTTAATAATTTATTTTTGATTATACTTAATCCAAAAATCATTCACATGAAATTGCTTTTTTCCTACAATTGTACATACATAATGTCCAGGCAAAAAAAAGTAATTAAAATAGCCTGAATGGGACACGTGAGATACATGAATAAAGACCTTCAAATTAGGAAGGGAGTGGTGGGTGTAATCTGGCAATGAAATTTAAAATAAGGTTGCACAGTCTCTGTTTACAATGTTTTTATCTTAAAGGATTATGTTACATTTATCAAGCAATTTTATACAAACCTTATAAACAAAAGTTGTCCAAAATGTGCAGTACAAATTCACAGTAAATAAATCACCGAGTCATAAAATGGCTTGGGTTGCAAAGGAACTTTAAGGTCATAAAGATCACCTAGTTCCAACCCTGCTGCCATGAGCAGGGATGCCCCTCACTTAAACCTGGTTGTTCAGGGCCTCATCCAACCTGGCCTTGAACACTTCCAGGAATGAGGCATCCACAACAACTCTGGGCAACCTGTCCAGTGCCTCACTACCATCAGTAAAGGATTTCTTTCAAACATCTAATCTAAATCTCTCCTGTTTTAGTTTAATACCATTGGTCACACTGGGCATTAGGAAAAGGTCCAAAAAAAAGAACAAACAGCATGAATACAAGCTGAATTTATATGCAGCTTTTACTTACATGCAACTTTAATGAAAGAGCCAAATCTTGAGCTATCTCTTAGAACACCTGAAAATGAGGACAAAATCAGACATTCAGGTAAAGATATATGATATTACATAAGATACATGTAATCAGATATTAAGAATTAAGTTGAAAAACCTCAACTGTAGTTATGTTTGTAGAAGCAGGTTACTCTTTTACACTTCACGTTAAAGAAAAATTTTAAAAAAACCCCCTAATATCTGAATTCCCCATAAAATGAAAAAAATCTAGGAATTATCTCTTTAATCATATTTAATCACAGGGTTATTGACACACTGAGAACATATTCTTTTATAATCAGTGAGATATTGCACTTGTCACATAACACAAAACACACATGAACTTGATTTTAAGTTCAGCTCCTTCTTTATGTTGAGGAACTGCAAGTCATGTAGCTTCAGAGTCTGACCTTCTTTTAGTCACAAGCAGATTGGACATTATACTATCATCATAACTTTCCTAACAGCAGAAAGATATTTCAACTGAGCAAATCAAAATAAAACTGAAGTATTTTTACACTTTACCTTTTCTAATTAAGAAACTAGTACCAAGCATGCTCACTGCAGCCAAAGGAAAAGCTGTGAAGAAGAAAAAAGCTGCTTAAAATACAATTTTCAATATTTTCACCCACATTTAACAAATATGCAATAAATGAGAGTTGCTATGCCTTCCTAAGCTCATTTGTATAATATAAGGATATATATATATAAAATAAACAAACTGTATATAAATTATCAAACATGGTCAATTCCAGTTTTTAAGACCTACTACAAATTATGTGGTACTGGTCAATGAGTCATCTTACCTGCATTATACTTCATGCTTCCTAAAATACAAAAGCCAGTGGCAGATGGAATAAAGCTCTTCAGACAAGACTCCAGGTCTAGCTTCAACTGCTACAGCATCAAGCTGCAGAACATTAAGCTAGAGAGGCATACAGAGTTCTTCACAACAGGAGGAAGTTATATAGAGGCTAGTGCCTCTAAAAATTGCTGAAAACCAAAACTCTTGATGTTTTAACGTAAGAACTTTGGAAAAAGTTTAACTCTTATAGAACAATAAATCAGATTGATTAAAATTAGGCAATGTTTTATTCACCAGCAAATTAAAAAACAGGGCATCTTTTTCTGTAGCTTACAGATCAAACTATACAACCTGGGGTTAGGGTCAGGAATGCAGAGAAAACAACATTCTGAGAGACCATCACTGCCTACCATAACCAGCCTAACAGCTCGTGTCAATTTTTATTATATTGAAAGACTTTATGTGGCAAGAAGCATTTGGAGACCACAAAGAACAAAATGAATGCTTCTTTCAAGCAATGATAATTATTTTATTGGGAAGATTACTATTCATAAAACCATCACCCTGCACAAGATACGGGGACAATGAAGTAACAAGCATGACAGAAGGCTAAAGTTATTTACTTTAAAGATTTAGATATCCCATAATGAAATTTAATTTCATGCAAGTCTGAAAATGTAGATATTACAAAAAGCCTCAGTGACTTCTAGGAGAGAAATTTTTGCAACAGCACTAGACAGTTGAAGTGTTTTGATGCACACAATTTGCTAAGTAAGTTCATATTTGAAGACAAATTATATTTTTGGAGAGCAAAGTATTAAAGATTACTTTGCAAATTAACAGCTAATTCCCTCACAAATTCTGACAGGTCTAAACTAGGTAAGGAACCCAATCAGCATCTCAGGGTAAATGTGACTGGACATCACTTTTAAGAAGCAATATTGGCTCCTTGGTTCAAAGCAAGATTACAGCAAAACTTCAGAAGAGAGAATAAAACCTTCAACTTATTAGATATTAAAAATCTGATGCTTTTAGAGATTCCAGACCTAGATTTTCCAAAATTTACAGTTCTAGATTTTCTGAGATATAAAATGACAGCACAGATTTGAAACTAAATTGTAAAAGAAAAGCAAAAAACACCCCAAAAAAAAGGGGAGGGAGGATGTGTAAAGAAAAATATATTCAAAAATTATTACAGAGGATTGCAGTCTAACCCTTAGAAGTTTGAAATGATTTATAGACCTAACACAAACATTCCAGATATCAAAACCAGGCTATACTAGTATGGGAGCATATAAGTGATCTGAATGGTAATTAAAAAAAAAAAAATAGCTGAATGAAAATTGGATTCATACCTAAAAATTAATGTGAATTATTCAAATGTAGGAAAAAAAAAACCCAACAAAACCAGCTTAATAAATCAGAAAACATCAATGCTATGGGCAAAGAGTACTTTTTCTGCTTTAGGAACAAAATAAATCTAGGGAAAATAATGGAAGCCTGATAAATCAACAGCACATAAGGATGGTAATACCCAAGTCAAAATTGTTTTATGGGGAAAAAGTTGTAACAGTATGATTTGATTTTGTTAGCAAGATTAGAAGTGTGAAGGATGAAGTTGAATGTTGTAGTGGGAATTTTTATGAGTGTAAGAATTTATACGATAATGTGGTTACAAACTAGGAACTCCAGTAAAGCACACATCAAACTGAATTGTGAAATGACTAGTGGCAGAAGCTGTCAAGAGAAACTATGTCAAAACACAGATGGTTTGTAAGAATGAGTAAAAATTGCTACAGCTTGAAATTTGAATAAACAAACTGAAAATAAACAAATTGATAGTAACTTCAGTGAATAACAAAAGCTGATACCATACAAAGTGAGGATTTCAGGGCAGACACACAAGCAGCCTCTTGCAAAGGGGAGTTCAAGCAATATGTATTTAATACAGTGAATACAACAGTTTAGTGTGTGTGTGCAGGGCAGGGAAACAAAGACAGGAGACCGAGAAAACAGTGATGGACTTTAGGCCCTCCCAGCGAAATAACAGCACAAAACCCCTGAAAAAATAAATCTGTTACTGTTGTAGCTCCCTAAAGAGAAACGACTCAAAAAACTAACTTAGGGCTTTCAAGTAACACCTACATGTTGTTTCTTTAGTGATGCACAGGGCAATGAGCTACATTGCCAAGCAGCAGAACAGCTCAGGAACAAATAACTCTCTTTCCTCTTTGTCTTCCAGAAGAGAGATTATCAATAAACCATAACCAATCATCACTGTACCACTAATGGACCTGCCTCTTTCACTTATAAAATTATATAGAAAATGGCTATGTTTTAGCAAATATGCTGAAGATTTCCAAGTATTTGTGTAAAAGTGGAGGAGGAGAGTGCTAAACCAATGGAGAAAGACAGAACTTTGAATCATTAACTCAAAATCACAATGCCTTAGGAGCTGTCCCTGAAAGTACTGGCTTCCATGAGAAATCAAAGCCCCAGTGTGCTAAAATTAGCAAATCAGCTGCTAAATTCTTCATCTGTCCCTGTTTTTGCCAAGCCACCTATCAGCATCAGGAGAACCTACTAGTGTGTGATAAAACAGCAAGTAACAACCACATCAGAAGGTTTGTCCAAACCTCCTGACCAGGTGTACAAAAATCAAGCATGCCTGGAACCTCAGGGTTACAGAAACCATGCACAGACACAGCAATTTTCTCCAAAAGTTGAACAGAGTGACTACTTATTTATTTTTCTCTTCACAAGTCTCTATAAAGATGAAAAGCAATGGTTATAAGTTAAACTATTTTATTCTTGCATATTAAAGGTAACAATAAAAATTGAAAATAAAAACAGAGAAATAACACAAAAAAGAAAATCCAGCAATATAAATGAGACTCATTAATTAGATCTATTTTCAGACTTTTAATAAGCATATTAACTTAAAATATGACAAGAGCTTTTTATAAGGCATTAAACTTAGAAATTATGTTGCACCTTTTACGAAACTGCTGCAAACTCTTAGTAAATACTACAAGGATCAGCATTTGCTGGGACACAATTCTAGTACCTGTGAAGCTCGTTAATGCACTGTTGTGCTGTACTGACCCAGGCCCTCAGCAATGCCTCAGGTAACAGCAAAAGCTAAGGGTGGAAGGAACAAAACTGAGTTTACCAGCAAAGTGAACTTACCTCTGTACCGGAAACTCTCTTCAGCACATTCCTTGAGGAGTCTTCTTTCCTCCTCTGTCGGAACATAAGGCCTAGGTACTTCCCTCTTTCATTAGGGAAATAAATTAGAAAAGAATGGGCAAAAGAACAGGTTGGGGGCATCTTTCAATCAGAAAACTTAACATCTAACTTTCACACCTTGTAGTTTCTCTACTTTCACTCAGCTATACTTGAGAAACCAATGCCTTTTGTCCATAAATGTCACATGAAATATATCATTAAAAAAATCCAGTGCTTCTAAAAATGGTATGAGAGAGCAGGAAATACTCTGTGCATAGTCAGTTCCCAACTCAGCTCAGCCCTTTTACTTCAGAAAAGCTTGCTTTGGTCCCTCCAACCAGCCTTCCAAATAGCTGACATCTGACAGATCATTAAGTGCCTTTTTGAAGTATTTCTCAGGGTTTCAAAGACAACGGGGTGTGCTGTTGGTTCATACGGATGTAATTCAGCGAGAGCTGACCGGCGTGTGAGGGCTGTGCGCGGAGGTGCTGGCCCGGTCCCGCCGGGAGAGCCGCGCCGCCGAGCACGCTGCCGGGCACCGGCCGGCCGGAGAACCACAGCTGTGAGAAGGCCATCGGCACCAGGGGAACAGAGAATCACAGAATAAATTGGGTTGGAAAAGACTTCTGAGGTCATCTAGGACTGAACACCACTTTGTAACCGGACAGTGGCACTAATTGTCATGTCTAGTCTTTCCTTAGACACCGCTAGGGACGGTGACTCCAGAACGCCCCTGAACAGTCCATTCCAATATCTAACGACCCTTCCTGTGAAGAAATTCCGTCTAATGTCTAATCTAAACTGCCCCTTGCACTACTTAATATAATACTTAATAATACTTAATGCTCTCTTGCCCTACCGCTGGTTGCCTGGGAGAAGAGGCCGAACCCCCCTGCTAACAACCTCCTTTCAGGGAGTTGTACACAGTGATAAGGTCTCCCTGAACCTCCTTTTCTTGGGGATAAACAACCCCAGTTTCCCCAGCCACTCCTCATAGGCCTTGTGCTCCAGACCCCTCACGAACTCCGTGCCCTTCTCTGGACTTGCTCCAGCACTTCAGTGCCTTTCCTGAATTGAGGAGACCAAACCTGAACGCAATACTTGAGGTGTGGCCTCACCAGTGCCGAGTAGAGAGGGATGCTGACTTCCCTGGTCCTGCAGGCCACACTATTGCTGATACGCCAGGATGCCACTGGTACCTGAGTACATCGTTGGCTGACGGTCAGACATAAACATCTCCTTACTCCCTGCCAGGACCCTCCCGCCCGGCCCCCGAGAGGCCTCAAGGGCACCAGCCCCGAGGGAAACTCAGGGCACGGGCGGCCTAGCGCACGACAGGAATCCCCTTTCCCTGGCCCAAGCCCGCCCCTCGCCCTCCGCCTCGCCGCTCCCAGCCCCGCCAGCTTTCCCCCCGCAGTGATACCGAGCTAGCGCACTTACCTCGGCCGCGTCGCCGCCGGGGCCGGGGCCCTGCCCGGCCTCCATGGCCGCCGTGACCCGGAACTGCGCGAGCCGGCGCAGGTGCAGTGCGCATGCGCACAGCCGCCACTCCCGCAGGGCGGCCGGGCCGCCGCAGGGGCGATTTAGCCCAGCGGCCCTGTCCGCCGTGGGGATGGGCTCGTGTTCCTGATAAAGGGTGGGGAAAAGCTTTTGTCTGTCCCTGCCTAGCTCCCGCTATAGGTACGTTACCCATGGGTTTGCTAACCGCTTGCTGAAGATGCGTAGCCAGAATTTCCTAAAAGGAAAGGACCTCTGTTGCCAAAAAAAGAGGTTTTTCTGAATCGAGACTAAGCAAGGGGCTGGCGGGCAACTCTTGAGCTCGAAAGTGGTATAGATTTGGTGGTTGGGATTGTGTTAGAGTGGAAGACTAGGAAGTTGTGTGCTTGATTCTAGCTAATGCCGTGGAAATGGCAGCTTTAGCGGGTGCGTGCAGTTCATGAGAAATAAGGAAAAGTTGAGGAAAAAAAATAAAAAAATTGTTTTTGGTAGTGCAGTGTGTGCCATGGCATTTTCTTGTAAACAGGCAGTACTGTGGCTTGAGTTCACCAAATGCTGATATGCCCGTACTTGCCTGTGGAATGTACCACTCCCTTTAAGCCTTTCGTAGAGCAAGCCATTGTTTTGGCTTAAATTGCTGTTTTCTGATGGCTGTACAAAGAAAAGGTCCATGCCTGAAGATAGGAGAAGGGAGGTTTTTGAGATTGAAGTTCTCAAATTGGTAGAGAACTATAAGAGGAACACTGTGAACATGTGATGGGCCTAGGGCAAATGGACTAATGAAAGCTGTAAAGGAGATTGGATTCTTGAAATGACGGGTGGATAGAACGCGAAAATATGTATAGTGGGGTTCTTTTATTCATACCTCTCATCATACAATAAATACATTTCTAATTTACATGAGATTGGAAGTAATTGGTGTTATCAGGCAATCTTTATCTCTGCTTGTCACCTCAGCCCATGGTAATGAAACATTCTCCACTACATGACCATCCATGATGCACGTGATTAGTTGGAAGGCAAAAGATTTAGGCCTCATCAGCTCAAAACAGGGGGTTTTTTGGGACTATAGCACATTTATTAAGACAACTTATTTCATGCTTTTTTCCACTTTTCTTTCAGTACATTCTAGGCAAAGAATACAATGGGTTTTTAAAGCTTGAACTTTTGTAGGGTAGGACATGCTTATGAATTGCGCCTCCTCTAAACATGGAGCTTCAGTGGGAAGGAAATGGGAGTCTCCTTCATTGTAGAAAATAATGACTCTGAGCTGCTATTTTGCTTCTCTATTGTAAAATTAATAGTTATCCATTCAGTTTTCTCACTTCACTGTCTTCAAGTCTCTTAGACTTCTAATGGGAAAAAAGTAACTAAAATCATGCAGCAAACTGATGAGTTTACCATCCATTCAAAAATCTTACCTAGTACAGCCTGCTTGTGAGATATTTAAAGGTGTCACCTGGCTACATACATCCATGTATGTCTTTGTTGGCTTAGAACTTCAGTTGTAGGGCCATATGCAGCATAAATGGTCGAGCATATCTACATCCTTGGCAATTCATTCTCTGTACTCAAGACCTGTTTTTGGAGTTCATTCATTGAAAGAAACATTAACAAAGACACCCTTTCTGACCCTCTGGTCTATTTTTACAGCTTCCTTTATACTCATGCTACCTTTCATGCAACTATGAGAACTTCAGTTTACAATCGGTGATGGCATCACCAAGTCCTTCTGAATAAAATGTTCTCTTGCAAGGCTTAAAGCTAGATATTTAATCCTTTCCTTGAATACTATTTTCTCTACTTTCTGCTTTAACAGGTGCCATTATGCAGTGTGCCATTTTTTGTTTATAAATCTATGCACTGGAATAGTTCTTAAGAGAAGAACTCTTGGGAATCTTGAACTGTTTGTTTTAACAACAGGCACAGTGGTGGTTTGACACTTCAGCAGCTGTTTTATAATTGCTGTTCTGTGTTGTTTAAAACACAAAAATGACAGATTATTTGTAATAGCATAAAGTTACATATTTTTGGGCCACTTTAGGAGTCAAAATTGTTTTTAGAAGCATTACAACTCACGTATCTGTCTCTAAACTTTTTATCTTTTATGACTTGGTATCATGTAAGAATGAAGAATATATTTGAGATTCAAAGTACTGTAATACAAAAACTCAATAGTTAACTTTTAGAAATTGGAAGTTATTTCTTGTGGAGGAGATGCCTCTAAGGAAAAATGAAAACTTTCAAATGACGAGATTCTCTTAAAACAAACTTGTTACTTATGTTAACAAGTTGGAAGGTGTGAAAGTCACATGGTTTCTAATTGCAGTACTTTGCAAAACAAAGTGGTGAATATTCAGAACTCTTGAAGGTGAGGCTCAAAAAATTATTAGGGTGAGCTCTCTGCAGTCTGTCAAGTGGTTTAAAAGTTTTATCTTTCTGCTAAATTCTTTTTCGTCCCTTGTTAACAGTCAGTGACAGGTTTTATACAACTTCACTGCAAAACAAAGAGGTGGCCTAACAAATAAGTTAAGTTTTACAATACTGTATAAGACATAACTAAAACCATTAGATATATGAAGGAGTTGGGGTAAACACTGATCTGGTAAGGAAAGTCTCCAAAACGAGTACTGGAAGTGTATGTGCTCAAGTACATAGAACAACGTGAATGGTGATTTTATTTTTTTTTTTTTTTGTTGTTTTTTGCTTGGTGCTCTGGACAATACAGTAAAATCCAACAGCTGAGAGGTTCTGGTGGCTGCCAAGAGTTAATAGGACTGTATTTGGAAAAAATCTCTCCCTAATGAGGAAATAACAGTGCCTCATACCAAAAAAAAAAAGAGCATTGTTGTAACTGCTACAACTGGTGGCAAACAAAGAATCAGTTATTTGCCTGAAGCATTATGGCACATCGGCAAGAACCAAGAGTGGGTGTCTTTGAGGAACTGACAGTCAAAGCCTCAGTTAGTAAGGACTTTACCCACATAGATAATGGTTGCTATTAATATTAACTGGTACTATAATGTATTTTGAAAATTGCTTTACATGGAAGTAGTCCTTAGACCTATTTTGCAAAGCTGGCAGGTAAAGGAGCATTTGGGTCCTGAAAGTGATTGTACATCCAGTAAAGCTCAGGGTTAAATACCAGTGGTCTGATTTTCATTGGTGGAGAGGTTCTAGTGCTCTTGCCTCACTTACATGCATTTATTGGGAAGATCACTGAGCTCAGACGCAACTTGTGACATACTTTGCTTCAATCGTCTGAAATGATGCACAACACCAGTAGCAATGAATCCTGTTTTTCTTGTTAGATGCTCTATCACCCACGTTTACTGTAAGAATTTTGTGCAGCGCTTTTTACTGTATTTTAACAGTTGTTACAACTGTAAAAAGTGCTGCACAAAATTCTTAAATCTACAGGGAAGCGTTAACCTTTGCTACCAGGGTACCTTTATTTTTTCCTCTCCTGCTTTCTTTTCCTACTGGTTTCTGTAAGTTGATGTATATCATCTGTCTTAAGGGTCCATGCAGCACATGGACACAAGTAGTTGAGCATGGAGGGGCTTTTACTCCAAATAAACTATAATCGTACAAAGTGTGGTACAGAACTTTCAACTTCTAATATAAATTGTTACAACCGTTGTGCTGGTGCATTTGTTCTTTGTACTTTTCACTCAGTTCTGGTTTTGTTGGAAATGCTTATTATAATACAGTACTTGCATGACAGGCTTATGTTTAACAGTGGGAAAATGTTGACTTCAGGATTTTAATACTGTTTTGCAAATCTTGTGTTATTTTATCACACTTTACATGTAATTCTTTTTCTTTCTTTTCCCCTCCCATCCTGTTTTTTGTTTTTTTTTTTTTCCAAAGCCTGGAAGCTTTGAGGCACTTTAACAGAAAAAATAGTTACTTTCTAACCAGTTAAACTGTTATTGTTAGTACTGTTTCTATTAACATTTGCATTGTTTAGAAATACATTGTTACTTCCAACCACCAGACCTGTTGTATTAGTGAAATCCTGGCCAGTCCCAGTAGCAGCTCAGCTTTCTGAGGATGATGTTGTGAATTATCTTATTACTCTGCTTCGCTGCCAGTGCATTGCGAAAACCTTGGCGCCTGTGGGAACTACATGAAATCAAAGCGAATATCCAATGGCCAGAGCAGTCCAAGTGCTTATATGCCATGCAGGGGTGGCGACAGCCTACCCTGCCCTGCCCCGCAGGCTTCCTGGGAGCCAGGCTGCTTGTGCGGGGGAAGCCCGGCGGTTCGCGTAGGTAGAACAACGCGAGTACTTCCTGGCAAAAAGGCGGTATCTCAGCATTTGTGCAGCTGGCCGAGACACAAATATTTGTCCTTATTCGCTTGGGGGAAGGGCGGATTTTCCGACCGCTTCCTACGGGCGAAAGGAGCGCCCTGACACGGCGCGGCGGGACCTATGCGGGGCCTCATCGCCTCAATAGCCAGGACGCTTCCTTGATGTTTCCCAGCCACGCTGCTGCGTGCCCAGAAAGCCGGCTGATTCCCGGCTACCTTGATGATACCGGCCTTCTTAACGGCAGCGATCGGTCCTGCTCTCTCCAGGGGCGCGGACCCTTCC